>JAQGBH010002379.1:0-24837 GCA_034698265.1 Sminthurinus aureus | reverse complement strand
AAAGTTTCAAAGCCGATTCTCTCAGCTTGAAACTTACTGCTCGATGGTCCCTTTTCTTTTGCGTCGTCCCATATAATTTCTAATACTTTCATCTTCTAAGTATAATAATAACATCAATTCATCAATAAATAAGTAAAACGACTTACATTTTACTCTATTTCTTTCATCTTCATGTCTGATACATTATACCACATGTATGTACCACATGTATACATGTGGTACATACATGTGGTAATATTAGTATCAACACATCTCAAGTATGCATTACTACATAATAATATAGGATGTATTTACCATGCACAGAATGTCATGTGCTACGTTCACAGAAGAGAGAACTGAAAAGTGAAAGATGAATTTTGTGTGAATTTAAACTATTTTGATCTTGATATGTCAGGGTAGAATATTGCACACTAGAGAAAATCTTTACCCTTTTATTTGTCAGTATAGTAATAATAATAATATTATAGGCAGTATTGTTTGTTGAAATTCTTGTAAATTTTGTAGTATTGTATTTATGTATTAAATATTTGTACATATCACATAGACTTCATAATAATAATATTATAGTCTCCAGTCCAACTGGAGTTTTTAGTACGACAAGGAAGTTCCTGTAAAATACAAACATAATATTTTTGTGTTATAATAATAATATATTATCATACATAATAAGAGGTGGTAGTAGAACGAGAAAAAAAGGCAGATAGTGAGTGAACAAAATCCTGGGATCCTAGGCAACTCAAAAGAGTGAGTGAGTGAGTATTAGAGAAAGAGAGACAGAATGAAAAGGGACGACAACGGAGGGGAGCGAGAAAAGTTTGTTCGTTCGTTCGCTTGTGTTTTGTACGCGTACATAACATTGTAGTATTTCTCTCTGTATATATACTACTCCCTTATTCTCTCTATCACTTTCAAGTCGTGGATTGAATTTTACAACATCTAAACATCATCTACACATGGGAGTTACATACATACATGCATGTTTGTATATATATATCGATGAGAGGAGAGTATTGTACAAACCGAGTCAAAACCAGACATCCCCATTTAGTCGAAAGAACAGATACGGAAGAGCAGGAACGCAAAGCATTTATTTTCTCTCTCTCTCATCATCATCATATAAGTAAAAGAGTTTTCGAAACATTGAACTTGAAATATATTATAGACACACGGAGAAAAAAATATTCCATTATTATAGAAGAAGGATTTTGTATAATATTATTATGAACTCACATTAGTATATATTCGTGTGTGTAAATGAAAAATTAAAACAGTTGTAGTTTCACTGGGAAAAATATCGTCAGTAAAATCATCAAGAATTAGTGTTTAGTGTGCGTACATGTATGTATGTGTATTTTACCTATCCATCTATCTATCTTTGTGTACATATTTAAAATTCCTGGAGAAATTCTTTTACTTCCTTATCGCATTAATTTAAACGTATTACATAAATCAAGAGTGACTCTATTATTTACGTTCACTGAAACAAAAAAAAAACTACAAGCCGAAAATTTATTCTCCCTACATAAGTAAATCAACAGTGCAGTAATAGTAATTACTTTTATTATAGTACATTTGTTGTTATTTTATTGTTGTGTTTGTTGTTTAATTTTCAAGCTAAATAATAATATAAAATATCAAACTTACACTTGCATAATATTTACATAGTATCATACATATCGTTGTATGTATGTTATATTCCTGTCAAGCTTTTTCTTCCCTCTTCTTTTCTAGTAAGCGTATAGGAAAATATTATGCAATACATAGTATTATTATTATTATTGTAGTATTGTATAACGCACTGTGCACTATTGTATGTGACTTGAGTGTTTATGTATATATGTGCGTTTTTTGACGTTTTTTGATCTTGTGCGTAATTCTTTTCTAATTTTATGTGGTGTATTGTTATTATTTTCCTATAAGTTGTTGTTCGATATGCACGCCATCCGCACATTATTTATTGTGGTTTAAAATTTTGATTTGGTTGTTCACCAGAATTATGCACATATAGCAATTCAGCAAATTATGCACGCATAGGTGTATAGTGTTTTTGAATAATATAATAATATTATTTTTTATTTTAATATGAAATAAATATAGTGCAAAGTATAAACTCTTTATTAAAATTAATTTTGTAGTTTTTTAAACTTGCAATTAAGTGCTTCATTCATTCACAGTAATAATACTACTAATAATATGGTTTGTGATTTTGATTAGATTTTGATAATTAACATAACTGTATGCATGTCCTTTATATTATTATTACAACAAGTAAAATAACTTTTATAAAACCAACACAATTTTGCCCAGGCTGAATCAAATAAATCCTCACCGGTTTCAATAACATCATCATCATCCATTCCTCCAAATACTACACCACCGCCACCACCACCTCCTCCTCCTTCTGCTTCATCCGAAGAAAAAGAAAACCATCAACAAGAAACTGACAAAAAATCATCTAAAAAGTCATCATCTAGTCAGGGATCTGTTTTAAAACGTAAAATAAATGAAGTTGTACGAAAAATGAGTAGCTCGGCATCCGGGGCTAATGCACAACCGCAAAATTTAGCAAGTGCTAGTGCTACAGCAGCTAGTTCCTTATTGTATTCATCGGGTGTTGGTGGAAGTAATAATAATAGCAACACTACTAAAGATTCTACTACTACTATTGCTTCTAGTGGTGTTGGTGGAAGTTCTAGTCTTTTAAGAGGATATACTAGTGGACTTGACAAATCAAGATGGGACGATTCAAATAAACAAAAGAGTAGTAGTTTATCAGGACGTTATAACACTTCATCATCCTCAGCAGCAACAACATCATCTTTAACGGGTTCATCTGGTGTCAACTTGAATAATACAATGTCAACAAACGGAACTGTACAAAATGGAAATTTGAGTCATACTAATGGTAGTTCCTTGACTGGGACTGGAGCTTTGAGTTCCGGTTCATACAGTACTAATGCAGGGAATTATCGCTTGGCCAGTCTTGATCGCTTAGCTCAACGACAAAAACTCTACGATCATCAAAATGGGGGAACAGGAGATAACGTAAGTCTGCTTTAAAAGCTTTATTTTAAAAACAAAAAATAATAAGGATGAGTTTTTATAATAATAATATAATAGTAATGATTGGAATAGTTATGATTTATGATAGCAATACAACAAAACTTTTCCTATATTGTAGAAAGAGTTCATTTTTGAGCTATAAATTGATTCCAGACATTTTTTTATATTTTGTAATGTACGTCATTGCTAACTTTTCACAAGCACAGTAATTTTTGATTCTGATACAACTTATGTATCACATAGTAAAATATATTTACATTTGGCTTTAGCTTAATATTGTGGTTGTGGTTGAATTGCCTTTGGAATGTGATATTTGTACCCTGGTTTTTTTTTAAAAAATATTTGTTTGTTTGTTGTTTGATACTGCTCCATTAATTATATTTTGGTAAAGGACTTGAATTACTTGGGAAACTTGGATTGTTTTAATGGGAGTCGGCTTTTACTAGCATCCATGGATTTTTATTTAAGCAAATAGCAAAAAAAAAAATGAATATCGTTTTGATGGAGGTCAAAAGTAGATAAAAATTTGCATTATCCTTTGAATAATTTTTACGGTTTCCGTTCTATGTTTTCATAACATATTGTTGCATAAAATTTTGCTATAATATATCTTAAACATGAATCAGTCCTTTTAAAATAAATTTTTAACCAGGCCATGTAGCACATTATAATGTCGATAAAATTGTGCTTAGGTACTTATATTACTTGTGTTGTATTGGACGTATTGTAGGGATACAATATGCGAGCGTGTATATAGTAGGTCTTAAATCTTGACTATGTTAATCTGACCGATTATAGTGACTGACAGGACTTAAAAAAAGGCTACAGAATATGGACTGTGCGTGTGTAATATGCATCTATGATCTATGTTCGAAGGCATTTTGATAAAATACATACTTACCTGGCACTCCTTGAAAGAAAATGTAATATTATTATAGATAAGACAACTCAACAGGAAGTCCTGTGCATATATTTTTAGATTATACGAATAGTGTGAAATATTATTATATTATTATGCATACTAGAATATGGCTATGGTTTTCAACTTTATCTAGAGTTTCTTCTGTCTTTTATAACGTATCTGGAGAAATTCAATTTGACATTTAAAAAATATACGCATAGAGTTAAATATCATGCTAGTATACGTCATAATATAGTGTTATTTCTTCAAAAATCAGAATATATTTCTTACACCACACCATATTCTGTAATAATAGTAACAAGAAAATTGTTCTGGTATCAGATTAGGATATCGGTATACGTACGTATAAGTATACCGTGATAAATGCAGGTAGAGCTAAAAATGTAACACTCTCAAGCTGGCTTTTGTGTCAAATTTACCAGAATGTAACATCAGGTTATTATTATATAATATCTTGAATCCTTAATACAGAGATTTGCATAAACGTTTCTTTCATTTTAAAAGCATATAATATACAGGATAACTAATAATAAGACAAAATGTGCATATTTGCAAGTCAATCATCAAACACACGCTGATGTGAAAATTTCGGAACTTGTCAGAAAACTACAATTTGCATAGAAGTGCCGTAAATGAGCCTGTCCTAATGTGATCCTCCTATATATTATATGAACTGACGATTGACATTTACCAATATTTCAAAACCTCCTTTCGTGTATGTCGCAAGTGTCATGTTTTCACGCAAGTATGTATATCCGTATGGCTAAATATAATATTCATCCATAATCCATACCTATTCGTATGCATATATTGTATCATTAGAGATTGAAGGTAATTAGAAAAGTGTAGAATAATATTTTTTAGTGTCAATGATATAGTCAATGTTGTATAGCATGCTATATAATATGTATTGAGCTGTAGATGCTGTCTTACATAAAAGTATACTTGAATTTATATTCTTTATATTCTTTCTTTAGTTACGACATATGGTAGCTGTAGCTAGAGTGGAAATGTTGTGTACTTCATTGAAAGAGTCGGGGTGAGCACTTTGAAGCCTACAATTTAACGATGAGTCTACGACATTCATTAGTACCAGATGTTATTGGTTACATGTATATACGAAGTTTAAAATTCCTATTATAGGCTGTATTTTTTGTCCATTTTTTTTACAGTTTAGCACGTTTTGGTTCCACTAAATGTTTTTATATATAATATTATTATGTGAATGACTTGCCTTTGTGTGTGTATCAATGGCATAGCATTCATTGGTAAGAGGAATATTTTACATTGACTAAAATTTAAATAAATATTCATACTTTCATTACAAAACTTTAGGTACTATTTGTAGTGTCATTTTTGATACCGTATCGGTACAGTCTGTACGACTATAATATGGACAACAATAATAAAATAATACCAAGTTCTTATTTTATATATCATGGTACAGTACTACATTTCCTATGTAAATTATGGTGTGACGTTAATGTAATCAAGTATTTTGCTTCCTCGATCATTGGAAGAACATTATATTATACATATTACAGTAAAAAGCCAGTCATTACAGTGAGAACAAATTGCGTTACAATTTACAATGTTTGTTATTTTGTTTTGGCAGCTCAAAGGAGAGGGTAACATACATAGCATAAACATATCCATTGTTTAATTTCTTTGTACATTATTCAACCATTTTATTGTTATAAGTTGGCTCACATGAATTGTAGTAATTTTATGTGGGCATACATAGTACTGTATAGTTAGGGAGCAATTGTTAACATTCAAGCATGTGTCAACAACATTGTATTTTGTTTAAAATTGTAGGATAGTATTAGTGTGCACTATTGAGTACTATGCACACTCTTATAATATATGTACAGGGAAAAAAAGATAGATTCATACTTGTTTATTTGTACTCATTTGATTTCTGTCAAGCCCGGTAGAATCAAGAAAGTAAAAGGGTAGTGTAGAGCGTATGTTTAAAAAAGAGCGAACGTGAAAGCGCATAACTAGTGCTAAAAAAAGTATAGTGAAATCCTGCACCAAATTCTGTTAAGTTTGATCATTTCCCCACTTGTGACTATATACGTTACGTGTACTAAGTAATAAGCTTCCGTTTTGTGTGAAAGATTTGCAAAGACGTGGGCGCCTACATATTTACTCTGTACTATCGAGAAATATAACTTCAGCTGCTTGTTGTCAGACTTTCCATCGATTAGTTTCTACATTCAAGTTGTTCTTTTACATATTTTAAATTCTATGTACTGATATATTACATCACGAAGAATTCAAGTTGTTCCTCAAAATTGTCTTTCATATTTGGAAAGAAACTCTCATTCCATGCAGTGATATATACTTTAACTACTTATACGTAATATACATCATCCTTTACATATATTACGCGTCCAAAAGTACTTGGCTTCAATCTTGCGACTGACTCTTCCATTCAACTCATGGAGGTATTTATGTATTATGTCAAAAAAATTTGTATTAACAACAGAAGGAGTTATACTCATGTATAGTTATTACTGCCTCTCTTTCTGTACCGAAAAGTAATTCATTATAACAAATGAGAAGGTAGTGCTTTAATAGGAGTGAATCGGTTTTATACTAATTTTTTAAAAGCCACGATTTCCCACACGTTGTAGACATATCTATCATCAGCAATTGAAGTTCAGTAGCTGGAAAAGTGTACTGATAAAAAATTTCGTAAGATGTAAGATTCAAATAATATATTATATAGACTTTTGAGCTTTGCATGTTTTTCTACAG
Source organism: Sminthurinus aureus (assembly GCA_034698265.1). Lineage (NCBI taxonomy): Eukaryota > Metazoa > Arthropoda > Collembola > Symphypleona > Katiannidae > Sminthurinus > Sminthurinus aureus. The sequence goes on along the minus strand of JAQGBH010002379.1, from coordinate 18,086 downwards.
TCAGACTTCCAAATAGTAAAGATAAAAATTGAACGATATAAATTAGTTTTGTATGAAACAGTATCTAAGCCTGTAAGTATAGTTCCAAAATATTTCACATGAGGAATTTTTTCGAAAAAAAAACCATTGCATGCTTAAAAGTTGAAATAGCTTTAAACCAAGTTTCCAAATAAGAACGAGAACATGTATGCAGCCATTCACACAGCCCATTTGCTTTTGTCATTTGTACCTACTACTTTCATACATACTGATTACAATGTATTATTAAATGGCAGGCCTGGTTCGTTACATCTAGCCAATCTGTCATTTATTAGGTAATTTGTAAACAATAAATAAACAAGGTGTTATCTTAAATAAAGATCTTTGAAAAGATGGCTATATTTTTAAAGATCACTTTCGTAGTATAAATTTCAAAGCAAGAAAAATTATATTTAGATTCCATACACATGGCATATTATACTGTATATTATGAGAATCTATTTATATCAAAAATGATTTTGTAGTAAATATATTGACAAACTGTGATGTTTTTTTTTGTTTTAGATAACTTGTTAAAAGAACTTGGTATTCTTTCGTTCTTGCTCAAATCTAATTCATAAATGTCGACTTTATAAAAATAGTAAAAATACAGTCAGTTGAATTTTTTAATGTAATTTACTATCGCCTATGACACATACAATAATGTAATATTATAAGACGTAATTTAGGAGTGTTATACATTCTGTTTTTCCATTCTCTTGATAAAAACACACATGCATAATGCATAATACTCCTACAGACACTTGTATATCACCCATAAAGAACTGTCAATGTTATACAAATTACACCAGACAAATGTGTTCACTGTAAATATGACATAAAGTAGGCTCACTTTTGGTATGCATTGTATCATGTAGTTTATAATTATTGGTAGTCCTACTCAAAGTATGCATTAGTTAGTTTATATTATGGTATAATATATCAAAGTTGTTGAATTATAGAGTTGATTGTTTACTTGGTGCGTTATTAAAAAGCTTGCCTCAAAACTGTACAAAAACTCGAGTTGCGAGTTCTTATGACTATACGTGCCATGTGTGAGCATTGTGACAACGTTGATTCATGACTAAATACTATACACTATACACTATACACATATTATATAAAATATGAGATGACATTTATCCATATAGTGTATAGAGTTAAACTAAGGACGAATGAACAAGCTGTTTGTCACTGAAAACAAAAAGTAATAATCTGTAGTCGGTCTTGGTGGTTTCTTTTTAGTATAATATAGGATAACGTAGGCCTTCGTCATTGCTATTTGATTCGTGTGTAATGATGACATAATATCGGGCATTTTTATGCGTTCCTCAATAGAAAGTGGCTCATATTACGTATTTGCTGTTATTTTTTTTAGTATGTATTTGAGAAAAGTCAAATCGTGTTTGTTACTGTAGTACTCTAAAGCTAAATGAAAATAATGTATATAGTATATTATATATACATTATACATACATGGCTTAATGTAGTTCACTGAGTAATTTTAAAACATGTCCTCTGTATTTAATGTACTGCTTGATCAAATAGCGTGTAGACGAGAGAAACAATGACAAGTCCCAATAGTTTCATGAAAATTTAATACACTACAGTATACTGTATAGCTAATGAAAAGGCAACAAATAATAGTTCATATTACATAATAGATAGCCGAATTTGGTCAGAAAAAGGCATCTCTGTGTTTTATGCACATGAATTTATTCACGTCTAAGTAATTACAAAACATATTTTTGCATATAATTTTTTGATAATTTATTTTTTCAATAATCATTCAAGGGAATCAGCATATTTATGAGGGACGTATAAAATAGTGTACTTAATTCACTATGACTGTCTTATTATCTTGAAAATTACACATATTAATGTTTAGTAACTTTCGTTATGTATGCTTTAGAATATTATAAAACTCTATGAGTAAGAAGTATGCAGTATGTACATAGTGTGTGGTAACGTGTTTGTAAAGTCTCCAGGAGTGTAAGCTCATCTCGATTTGCATTTTAGGTGCCTTCTTTCCTTAATGCACGATAATTGGATTATTTACATAATATACACATATTGCACCATTTGCATTTTGCATCTGCACCAGCAGTACTTTGATTAAAAAAAACGTATAGTTGATTTGTTTATCAACTGATGGTTTTAAATTTTGTAAATGGTTTTGAGTTAGTTGTTTAGAATTATTGCCTTCTTTGTTTATGAGTACTCGATATTTGGAGCATAAGTAGTTCAAAATACACTCAAGTCTTAAGTGTTTAACTTAATGCAAATTGAACAAATGCCACCATAATGTATGGAGTGAGTAGTTCCTCGTTTTCCCATTCAATATACATTGAAACTTAGATGCATACAACGGCTTCCTATGGAAAAATGTGACTCTATAAGTATTCAGTCTTTGATCCGCTTATCTCTTATTCTCTTTATGCTTACAGCACTGAACAGAATCTTTGAATTTTTTACAATATCCAGAGTCCAGAACGATAACTACTCACTGTGTACATAATTACTTCAGATCTTGTTCACAACTTATATTATTCTCTAAAGCAAAAACATACTTTGAGTCATGTTGTTTTTCTGCATCATGATCGTATGGGTTAAAAATGTACAGAAAATAATGCTTCAAGTATGGGTTTTTCCAATAGATGTAAACATTTTTACACGCTACATTATAATATATCCAGCGTATTCGTATACGTAGCTTGTAACTTCTTTCAAATTCAAATGATTCCTTCTCTCCGTGTTTCTATTCTCTACATGTTAGTGTGTATCAATTGACTTTTGCTCATGAGTTGAAATTTTCTTCCTTCGTAGCATGCTTTCATGTCCGTTTATAGGGTACACCACCTTCTTTTTTGAATCTTCATGCGTTGTACTTTGTACTTACAGCTACGTTTAGCATTTTAAAGGCTTCGGCAGAATAAAAGAGAGAGAGAAACATCTGAGACCATGGTTTCATATATAGATATATTCGGCTTCATAAAGCATTAAACTTTCCAATGGAATAATAATATGTGCTATATATTATACGATCAGTAAAAATGACGTGGATTGATATGATGTCCACTTCTTTTTTTTTATACTGTGAATTCTTGAGTGGTTATATTTTTGTATTCTTCAGAATCAAATGGACAAGTTAAGCGGATAAAATGGAAAAAAAGGTGTGTTGTACGTTGTACACCATTCAAATTTTAAACATGTATCATGAATGCATACTAGTATATAATACTAGTAAATTTCAAGTGGTGTGTGTCATTTGAATATTATTGTATACTATTATGCTAGGGAGACAAATGCTATGATATGATTCGAATATACGGAAGTTTAAGTTTGTCTATATTGTAAAATCGTAAATAAAAAATTCACAAAATTGTTTTTTTTTCTCAGTTCATTTGACTGTAGAGAATACTCTTAAAAACTTCGATGAGCTAAAAAGAACTAAATTCTTAAAATCTTAAATAACTGTAACTTGTATATATGTAAAAGTAGATACGGTATGATAATAATCTAAAACACACATTATTTGTCTACTTTATTATATAGAGTATAGAATAAAGCATATGGTGCAGGTTTTACATCGAAGAGCACAAAGTTGAATATTATGTGGTATAGGATTTTTTGAGCACGTTTTTTTCATTTATTCATTTACACTCCCTTCGTTCTTAGTTTGAATTTTCATGCTGTCTGGATTCTGGATATGTGTGGTTAAAGCATGTGTTTGTTAAAAGTGCTTTTGGTCTTTTTAAACCTCTGTCACTCACTCTACTTCAATATATTATACACTCATTCTCAATTCTCAGTGAGTCAGGATGAACAGTATAGTTGTTAATTTCATTTGTTCATACACTTGAATTAACAAAAGTAGAGTAATGCATGATGTGTTATTGCTGGTGCTGAATGAAATGGTGTAGCATAAAGAGTATGCATTATAAACTATACATATATAAATTTTTTACGTCATATGAAATATCTGCTTTTAGACTATGTTATAGAACGTGTATAATATATGTTACGAATTGAGTTCTGTAACATTATACTCAAATTTTTGAAACTATAGGTTCATATTACAAGCTCTGTAGCCAATAATAATAATAATAATAACACGACTCTCTGAATAAAATGATTTATCCGACTTCTTGACGTATATGGTAGTTCGTCTGTTGGGAAGAGAGAGAAAGGATGGGGATGATAGTGCTTTTTAGTCTATTACAAGATTGTTCTGTCCACGTTTGGGCATAGTTGCTTGCATTTACAAAAGTTAATGCATATTGTATTATACTGTTCTTATTGCTATATTTAAAAACAAAATAAGTTGAGTTTTACGTGTATTTTTATATTGTACATAACATTATACTTTGTATGTCGGGCGTCACTTTGTAACAGGAGGTTCTCTCTTGAATCATATTGCTAAAAAAAGTGTGTACATATGTATGTATTATGGTAATCTGTAATGATACTCGATATTCAGAGAAATTAACAGAATCGACGTTGTGATTGTTTTAATGAACTTGTCGTTGTGTATGCGTGTTTGGATCGTCGCTTTTATTTTATTTGATATTTGATATATGTAGGTTGAGATTTCGAATGTAGTCAATATCAGTAGTTTATCGAGTTTTTAGGTTGAAAGGTTGCATATGTTATATGTTGGGTAAAACTAAAATTTCTACTCGTATACTATGTACTATGTATCATGTTTTTCGTAACGAAACTAAATAATACAAAAGTGTATTTGCCATTCAGAGTGAATTTTGAGGCATTTATTTATTCCTTTTATCTTTTATTAATATAATAATTAAGTACATCCAAAATCGTTTCATCTTCATAATTATACAAAGAATCACTAAATGCAAAATGGTTCTGGCGTATGATCATGTTTTAATTTTTAAGGAAGTTGTTTATGTAATGACATCAGTATAGTTTTCATTTTAACATGGTTAAAATTTAATAAGATTATACAACATATTTTTGCACTCATAGTTCATGCTGATGTATTATGGCATAATATTTTATAAGGTTGAACAACGATTCCCTGTATCCCCTTCAGTCTCTTCCTCAAAATCAATCTTTGAATCATGAACTTTAGGTGTTACATGACTTATAATAATATAGCAACAGGAATATAAAGTTGCCTTTTTGGAATTTAAAAGGCAGTCAATGTCTAACATTCATGTCATCTGAGAATTGAAATAATACAATAATAGTTGAAATTGAACATTGACGTTACATATTATGTATTATGAATCTTATTGAAACTTTGTTTTGTAGTTACAGAGCAAACGGGATTTGTTTTTTAAAAATGAATCTTCACCTGCCGCATCACTGGTGACGACAATAAAGACAGAGGTAGGCAATGTTCCACCTCCATCAAATTATTCAGTGGGTGGAGGTACGACCAAATCCGAACCGGTCAAGATTGAAGCTCTCCGCACTCATCACCAAAATAATATAGAAGATAATCGGGAGAAAGAATCCAAGGAAAAATTGAAAGAGAAGGACAAAAGACGCAAGGAACTGGATGGCTATGTTGGTTTTGCTAATTTACCAAATCAAGTGTACCGGAAGGCGGTCAAAAAAGGATTCGATTTCACCCTTATGGTCGTTGGTAAGTTTATGATTTTATTAATGAATTGCTATATTATTATACTTACTGATTATTAATTATAAGTACATTGTATCCTCTTAACTCTTAATATACTTACATAGTATGATATTAAAAGGTCAAAATTAATAATAAACACAAAACGGAGTGTAATAATCAGTATCACTGATCATTGATAGTTATTTATATTGAGCAAAAAAAACATAGCATGAATTTATAGTATATACATATAGAAGATTTTGGACATACCTAAAAATTTTGGGTGCTGAAATGAAAAAAAAAGAAGGAAGTAATATAGGAATCGAGAAAGGAAATCCGTTTTTGGAGTTTAGTCATGAGTCTTCGCTTTAGTTCTCTCTGATTGTAAATTTTTTGTTGACTTTTTTTATCACATAGTTCGAAGTTCGAATCTATCTGAGTAAATCTAGAGGCTTGGACAAACCCTCCAGCGTGGTAGTAGTATAATATGATATGAGCAGCGCGCACGAGCTAGAACGACTGTTTGAATAATAAAGGTGTATGGCTCGTAAAGAACCATTGGTCGTATATATATGGCTTGTCACGAGAAAATGACGCTTGACTATGGTTTGTGATTTTGCATGAGAAAGGGGAAAAGATAGAATATTATAATGTTTTATACATATACGTGCGAGCATGTACAATGTCCATGGTACATAGATTGTGCGTATATATATTAATATTACCATACTGCTAGAATGGTTGAATGTTTGAAGGTATAATATTATTTAGTCCTCACTTATAAACGTAAGTATGAATATGCTTTGTGGGAACCATTTGATATTTCGTAGAATGTATCCAAGTTCTAAGTATCTATTCTATCTTTTGTTACAATATTATTATGTTTGGAGATGAAGTTTAATACCAAATATCACAAAGTCCAGAACTCGAGAAAATATCACGATTCAACCTTTAAATTGTAACGTAGAACATAGTGAACTTTCAAAATTTTATGGCTAAAATGGAACACATGATGAATTGAATAGATTGGTAGTAAACTGAAAGTGTACAGCACGAGCAATATGACTAATCTCGTTGGTTTTTTCCTTCAGAACCCTTGAGGTTTCTCATGCTGTTTTAACGTTATTATGGTTTCTGTTCTGTTCTTGGTAGAAAATTTATGTCGGTTATATGGTACGTGTTAAGTATCGACTTGAAAAGTCCATGTCCATACATTTAATGTATATATATAATACATACATATCAACCCTCGATACTTTATCACTCATATCAACCCCATTTAATGTACATATCGAGGGTTGATATGTATGTATTATATATATACATTCAATGTATGTATGGTCATGGGCTTTTGAATGGATGTGTCAATGTGCGACACATGTTTATAGATTAAATGCATATATTCAAGTAAGTAATGTGTATTATATAATCTTTTATATGATGATGGTCATTCAAATGTTTCTAGACAAAATTTTTACAATAATTATTGTAATTACAATTATTACCAAAAACCTCCTCTAGAAATGTATTTTAGACTTCCGTTTCAAGCATGATCTTAGACTTTTTCAGTCAGGTCTCTTTTGCTATCATCAGTTACAATTGATACAATTTTATGAGACCAATAGTTACATAGCTATGAGATGAATGACGTTTTTTACAGTGTATCATTTCTTTGTAATCGAAACCATAAAATTATTAATCAAAATGTAATGTGTAACATTATTTACCTTGGTTTTTTTTAGGAGAATCCGGTTTGGGCAAATCTACTCTTATCAACTCCATGTTTTTGGCCGATATCTATTCTCCAGAACATCCTGGTCCATCACATCGGATCAAAAAGACGGTTCAAGTATGGGAAATTATAAAGTATTTTATTTATTCTTAATTTCTATTAGGTTTACGGTTTACCATAGTATGATTGTAAGTTATTCTTTTGTACTCTGCTTATATGTCATGCATTCCATTAATAATATTGTGTATATTTGATGTTTTAGGTTGAAACATGTAAAGTATTGTTAAAAGAAAATGGTGTGAACCTAACTTTGACAATTGTAGACACTCCTGGATTTGGTGATGCTGTCGATAATAGTAATTGGTAAGTTATGAACCAAAGTATCAAATTCTAAAATACTTAATGAGACAACAAGCACTGAAATAATCATGACATGTGTATAATATAATATTGTCAATGTTTCTAATTTAATTCATTAGCTGGCAGCCGGTTCTGGATTACATCGAAAATCGTTATGAAGATTATTTGAATGCTGAGTCAAGAGTAAACCGAAAACAGATAATTGATAATCGTGTTCATTGCTGTTTATATTTCATAGCTCCTTCAGGACATGGGCTGAAACCATTAGATATAGAACTTATGAAAAAGGTAAAAACATGCATTAAAAAATAAATATGTATATGTAATGGGACATTGATAATATTATGATATTATATTTTCATTTCATGGGATGAATATTTTTCAGTACTATAAAAATAGTTTGTAACAATATTAATAATAATTCTCATATTCTGATATTTTAGCTTCATGATAAAGTGAATATCATTCCAGTTCTTGCTAAAAGTGACACCATGACCCCGGAGGAAATTTCTGCTTTCAAGAATACTGTAAGTCAATGAAATTTAGAGCCTTTATGTAGAGCCTTAATTTAGAGAATCATTATCGGTTGATAACGAACTGAATGAGATTGAAATTTTAATATTTTTTTTGGGGATCATAGGTGTTGAATGAAATAACCCAACATAAGATCAAGATTTATGAATTCCCAGACTGTGATGATGAAGAAGAAAATAAAGTAAATAAAATGATGCGAGACAGGTAATGTAGACAAAATAATTTTATTAAACCTCTAACTGTATTATTTTTAAAATTATTGGTGAATCTGTTGGAATAAGCAAACTTTTGCTATATATTTTATTTATTAATTCTTCTTTCAGAGTTCCATTTGCTGTGGTAGGTTCCAATACCGTCGTTGAAGTAGATGGTAAAAAACTGAGAGGCAGGAAGTATCCATGGGGTACTGTTATAGGTCAGCAACTTTTTTTACCTATTCGTTCAAGTTCATAATAATAAAATAATATATAAAAAGCAATTGTGTGTTCAAAATATGCATGTATTATGTACAGTGATGTATATAATATATTTACATTCAAGGGAAATTTTCTTTTCTTTGATTTTTCTAGTTGAAAATATGGATCATTGTGACTTTGTACCTCTGAGAAACATGGTAGTCCGTACGCATTTACAAGACTTGAAAGAAGTTACAAATAATGTTCATTACGAAAACTTTAGATGTCGTAAACTTGCTGGACCTGGATCAGATGGAAAACCAATGGGAAATAAATTTGGAGACAAGTGAGTTTACAAAATCTTTTCTCAAAACAAAACTAAAAAATTAACAACACAAAATGTGTCTGAAATTTAATATTAAGACATTTATATTCGAGTGTTAAACTCTTCCGGTCATTAGAGTCATGCCACAAAATCTTTTTTGCATTATTTGACTTTGTGATCTTTTTGATTGTGTGATATGTGGTGATTTTGGTGAATTACCTAATTTTAATCATATACATATATATATATGTAGAACAAATAATATTCATTGTGGTGTCTACCTTAAAGACAACCGTGAAGTTTTAACAACAAAAAGTAGTTATTGGGATAAAGACGGGTTAATACAAAGTAAAAAGAATTTATCAAATATGGTTCAGCAGTCGAAATTGTGTGATATTAATCTAGGTAGCACAGTATGTTTAGTGGCGTAAAGTTATAATGTTTTAGTTGTCTTTATCTAACAATAATAATAATACCATTTGTTATTATTGCTACTTCATTCAAAATGCAAAAAAAATATCAAATGCAATCGTATGTTGTTTTCCCAAAAAGTGCTCAATCTCCTGGAGTCCCAAATTGTTTTATTACTATCTGGTAAGTTTCGAAAGGGATGTGTCTAGTTCTTTTAAATGTTGACTATAAAATATTGTGTATATATATGTATATATATCGTCTTGCGAAGACATTAGCTGAATGCTCCCTTAACATTTGTTTTCAAAAGTTTATTAATATTATAGGAATTCATAAATGATTTTTTTTGTCTATTGAATAATATATTTTCATAGTATATTTTTCATGTTAGAATTATATATCATTTTTCTGCAGCTTGATATGAAATCATGAAAGTAATGTCATTTTGATGACCAAATTTGTAATTTGAGTTTTATTGACGTCTACTTTTTATTTCAAATTTTGTTTTCAACTTCATGTTTCAAATGTCATGTAGCTCGAAGTTTTTAAAACATCCATGTTATGCATTTTTATAGATAACATGAACCTGTTCTTATACAAAAGCATTTTGTGCAAGATATAGTGATTAGTAAACCGGAAAGTTATCTAGTTAATGTTAAGTTTGTCTTTCTTGATTCGTCCGTGGTACATATTTTATTAAGTATTTAGTATTTTCTTGTAAAAAGTACTTTTGTTGTGTTTTAAACCTGTGTCTGAAAGCTTATCTGTAAATGCTCTTGAAGATGTTTTATCGTTTTTTTAATTGAACCAAAACCTTAATTATTCATTATTTTCCCCTGTACCCTGTACATAAATATGTGGGTTGTATTTCTTCTATTATGTTATAAGTCAAGCATGCTATGAATAGCATTAATGCAGTTGTGATTAAAAATGACTTTAGAATACATATACTGTCCGTTTACAGCGTTCGTTCCTCGTACGGGTTACATTACATTATTATAATAATTAATAGTAACTTTTTGGAGAGATTTGCAAAACATTGTTTTCTTGTGACAGCGTAAACTAAAACTATTGACTAAATTCTAGTTAGGTGCATCTATACCTACTTGCTAGTTGCTGTAGACTTTTTATTTATTTGTAAAAAGATGGATAGATGTAATGTTATATGTAGCTGAGTATTAAACGTAGTCGTAGTTTTTCTTTTTTGAAAGCGCAAACATGTTTTTTTTGTACTGAACATATCAATAAGGGGGAAAATATTCAAACAACTCGCATCATATGAAGCATATGAGACAGCTTTTGACTTTTGGGTGCCACAAAGGATATGTGTATTTAGAAATTTAAAACGTGACGAGTTTTGTTCCTTGTTTAATAAACATATGGCTAGGGCATATGGATTGTAAGACCAAAGGCAAATCGAGAAAGACGGATACGAAATTCTCGTAAAAAAAAAAACATAATAAGATGAAATGGGATAAGTATAGTAGTTTTAGCTGAAGGAGAAAAGTTTATTTATTTACTTTTTTGATGCGTATGCTTTTACAGTGTACAATGTACACTATACATTGATTGTACAAACAGAAAATGCATTCATTGTATAAGGTACATATTATGTAGTAAAAAATGCGGCTCTCCCGGGGAGAAATTTAGTTCTTCGTTTAGAGGAAATCTATTATACTATGTTTTAAGTCAGCATCTCATCCTTTCTTTGAAAAAGATACCGACACTTTTTCTCCATGCTATGTACAAATAATAGCAGATCTTGAAATTGGTTTGTAAAACTTCAAAATGAAAAACATTCAAGTTTCTTTCTGTGGTTGTATTATCAAATGTAAATTTTATGAATCCTAGCTGCTTTATTTATATTTTTCGTCTTATTACAATATTGAGAAAAAATTGGTTTATAAAAGGTCTGTGGTTGTTTTTAGTCTTGACATATTGACAATAATTAAAGAGTATGACAGAGGCATATCAAATTTTGGTAGTGTTATGTACTTGAAAAAAGTTGGAATGAAATGGAATGGAATGATTATGTGATTTATTAAGTATTTGAATGTAAAATTTTTCTTGCATGATGCAATTTCGTCTTTCTCGTATAAAAAAAATGCTGATGGCTGATTCTAATTACAGAATGTTCTCAAATGTATAGTAATGAATTGATTGAATATGATTTACAAATAATTATACATTATGCAAGATGCAATTTTTTCAAGAATGTATTGTTGTTTATGCATATTCCTAAACTTAATAGAGATATTTCTTAAAATATTATAGTGAACGTTTGATTGTAATACCTTTCTATTTAGTATAAATATGTTACACAGTTATAATTTTGATTATCATCGATGACCTCACATTTTTAATTTATTAACTTTTTTAATAGGAACCCATTGGCTCAAATGGAAGATGAGAGGAAAAATCATGAGCACAAAATGAAGAAAATGGAAACTGAAATGGAACAAGTATTTGAACTAAAGGTTAAGGAACGAAATCAAAGAATTATAGATTCAGAAAATGACCTACAACGCCGTGAAGAGCAAATGAAAAATTCTCTTACAAAATTACAAAGGGAATTGGAGGATAAAAAGAAAATGTTTGACACAGAGAAGTACACCTGGGAACAAGTCAATGGTATGACATTTGAAGAGTTACGACGGAGGAGTTTGGAGGCACTTTCTAAAGAGTAAGAACTTTTTTTCTTAAATTCATTTTTGATTACTGTAAAATAATATCTGTTTTATCACGAAGAATACAAAGTGAAATTTTGATATTGCATGTGTATATTGAATGAATTCATATTTGTGGTGAAAGTATGGTAGTCGAACACCTTAAAATAGTAATTCAGAAACAGCTTATTAGTAGTACATCTTACTACGTCACTATAGAAGATTGTCTTTAGTACAGACAAATAATCAAGTAAAAGTTTAAAAAAAGTAAAAGTTTTTTGCTTAGTATCGATAGAGAATCTGGTTAACTCGTAGAATGGAATGAATTTAAGAGTAATTTGTAGATCAGTTTTTGGAAGTATAGGAAGTGATAAATTACCACCAAAAAAAACAAATGGAGATTCTTTCATATTCTAAAGGTTGCACCGGATAAGCGTGATGTTCTAGGCTACGTAAACCTTAGGATTGGGTTTTTATTATCCATAGTTAATTGTGTATAACATTTTTACAAGTTACATGGCTGTGGGTGAATGGGCACATTTCATTGTTCGCACATTCATTACCAATAAATGTTTTTTACACATTAGATTTTTTTAAAAACCCTCTCTTTCTCTCTCTCACACCCACGCAAGCAAACAAACAAACAAACAAACAATCATTAACAAATTATTAACAGCAGTAATAATAATAATAACTCTAAACCTAGGTTATTTAATATTTAGTGTGTGGAGCTATTTTTATTTTGGCATGGGTTGTAAAAGTCGGTAATTGGTTGTGGGAACTTTTTACACGTGTGTAATGGCTATTTACTTTTTTAAGCATTGTTGACTGATAATTTTCCTGATTTAAAGTACTTGACAGAATTTCATGGCTCATGGCTTGTATTGAATTTTAAATGTCCCCTTTTTATATACGTCCATAGTCAAAACAGTATATATACATACATTTATCCTACTGTACTTATAATATATCCTTGCTCATTCATTATTTAGTACAATAAAGCCGAAAGTTAAAATCTCGGGTGATTCGGAAATGAATCTGTCTCCTCCGATAAGAAAAGATTTGCTGATGGAAAAAACTGGTTACGCTGCGCAAAGCTTACCAAGTTTGGATTTAGAAGACCTAGATCTACAAGAATGGGCCGAGTCTGCAATTGCGGATGATTGAATTGTGTGTTTGCCTTATATATCATACATATTGTACGCTGCTAATTACAAATGCTAATAATGCAAGATTTGATTTACTAAAACTGCAAAAACTTCTTCCATACGCTTGTCTTCATAAAACTGTCTCTATATGAACTTTACATACTCGTTCTTGTACAACAAAAATACTTTATGTAGTCTGACCATAATAATATAATAATATATATTATGACTTTTAAAATAATTGAGAAATTTGTGTCTGTGTTGTATGTTGCTGTCTGTCTATAATGTGTATGTACTATTTGAATTGATCTAGTTTCTTTAATCATTAACAATATTAACTGTGTCTATGCTATGTAATGAAGAAAATCATACTATTCCATCAGATAATCCTAAAATAGTAGTAGTCCAGACACTTTACTAACATGTATAGATTCGAGCTACCAATAACATGTGTTCATGTGTAATATAAAATTTCAATTTCTTTCTTTTAATAAAGTACGAAATTAATGTATTTAATAATGATTAGAAAAAAACTGCTTGCGCCTTATAATCTTTCTTTATTCGCACAGTCCATAATGTCAGTTATTCTATATATATTGATGTTATAGTCTGTATTATTATTATCATAATAATTTCCATAGATGTGAAAGACTAAAGAATTAACGTATTTGTTAAAGTAGTTCACATATATATATTTGCATGCCTATATGCTTACAATGCTTGCTTGTGCTTATTAGCTTTTTGTTTGAATTCCCAAGGGAGTCATTATTATTGACTTGACCTTTGATAAAATGATGCTATTAGTTATAGAGTTATGGTTGGCTTGTACACATTGCTTCTTTTGCTTATCCATGCGTCTTTTGTTCTCAAAAGAACGCTAGATAACCTGTTTCTTGCGTTTTCATTGATTTTTGTTTGACATTTTATGCTTGGTTGACTTTCTTTATCAAAATTTTAGTCTATATTGTCTATAGTGTAAAAGTTGTTTCCTTTATTTTCTCTTTCTCTCTTTCAAGAACTAAGGTTTTACGAATCAATTTTACTAGTTTTTTTTCAAAGGTTTCCTTTTTGATATTGTAATTATTTTGTCTTATGAATTATTTGAAACAAATAATATTGATTTTTGAAATAAATGGTCTTTGTAAAAACAAAAACTTTTCCGACCATTGTTATGTTTCATTTAAAATATTTTATGCACGTTTTTACTCAAACGTTTTTTTTATGAACTAGGGACATTTTATGTGCTTGATGTAAGTACATACAATCATAGTTATATTATTGTGTATTGTGAGGTATTACACATGTGGGATATTCAAGGGATTGGGGTGATTTGGGAGTTGACGTCTGTATTGAATGTGGTTTTTTGTTGCTTTTTGTGTTTTGCGAATTATAGAGCTTGTAAAGGGAGCAAAGATCGTCCTGTGATGATGATGAAAATATGTGAATCCGGAGTTTCCTTAGAAGATCCTTCTGCATCACAACCTAATGGAGATTCTAAAAATCGTGTTAAACGCAGCAAATCTATGCCAAAACAACATAGAACATCTTTTCGTGGACACAACGATTGTACTCAATCTTGAATTTAACAATTTTACACGAACATGCCTGTTTTAATTATAGTTACCTTGAATAAGTTTGTCGCTTAGAATCACCTGTCGTCACCTCTTTCTTAAACAGGGCCAGTATAACAGAATTTTTGATATCTACATGATATTATTGTACTATAAATTATCAATGCCAACAATCAGTTATATAAGTAACACAATCATCACTATACAATCATGATATTATTAATATCTATTACTATTATGTTTATGTTTTTTTTTAGTTTTTGTTAAAACTTCTTGAGTCCACACTAATCAAACTTCATATATATACGTATATTTATTATTTATATCTAGAATATGAATTCATTAGTGTTTACATTTATTATGTATATAGCATTTTGAATAACACAAATTTAGCTCGGTAAACGTACTAGTTTTTACAAAAGTCACTAAAACTATTTTGACATGAAAATTGTAGAAAGTACGCTGAAACATAATTGAAAATGTTTATGCGTTTTAATGGATACAGTGAGTGAACATGAAAAGATAATATTAGAATTTAATCACCATCCGTCCATTTTAACAAGAAAAAGCTCAACATATTGAATCAATGTTAAAAGTACAGTTTCTATAAATGCCTACTGTTCAAAAAATTTCGAAATTACTGTTGTTGAAATTTATTATTTGTTGCGGGCGTTAGAAAATGTACTGGGTATATAATATGTAAAATTTGGGGATATGTACCTTGCAACAGTAATATGTTTACAATTAATTTCAATTTATTGACGTTTATACTCATAACCATAATATAATGCTGTATACCAGGTGTTACACACGCACAATTCGTATTGTATTTTGTAAAATACAAGATCTGTGTTCGACTTTCATACTTTCCTACATGTAACATAATGTATATTGTCTTTTTATATAATTTTTTTTTGATATAATTGAAATAAATGTTTGATTGATTAACGAATGTCTAAACAAAATGACTTTATATAAATTTCAGTGGGGTGGATGGAAAGAAACCCAAGAAGAAGGGAATTTTTTAGAATGCTCTGAGCTCTTAACAACGACTATATAAAAAAATATATATATAGTGCACCAAACATTGTGTCACCGTAATAAGGTGAAATTCCAACCAATTAAAAATGAGAACAAAAAACCAAGTCTCTGTTTAGGTAAATTCAATACAATAATCTCTATTAAATACATAATATTAACACACAATTTTACATAATGTAATTAAGATTATATTATTATATATAAAGTTAATAGTATTTTGTTGCTCATAATTTAAATACATATATTTATATAGTGTATATGTATCTGTGCTGTTTTTACGTAGACATAATACAATATATGTAGATTAGACAAATTTAATCTTTGTACAGTAAGATTTTTTATTACAAATTTGTTTTGTTCTGTAAAAATGTATTATAATAGATTATTATACTCATGTATTACACATTAGTAATAGATAGATAATGTTACATTCTTCCTGATATTTTCATTCTTTTCCTATTCATTGATTGGTAGGAAATAAATTACATACTGGATAAAGCTAATAGCTCTTTAAGCTAAGCTAAATATTATAGCCTCATTTCCATAACATGCCCTAAATTTAAATGGCACGTAAAATAATACTTTCTTTGCAAATTAATGATAAATGTAATAACTCTGTGAAGTTCCTTTGAACTTTATACTTTAAAATAATGGATTACCTTTTACACATATGTATAATAAGATTACCATAAAGAAAATAGTCTATTTCTATAAAAAGTACCCAATTTAATCAAAGATGTGAATATATTATAATTACTACATATACAGGCCTATAAAATTTTTATAGAAAATTCAAATAGAAAGTAGTGTAAAAATTAATTATTAATTACACTACATAAGAGGAAATTCTAGCAAAGCATCAACATACCTTCATCGTATCCTCTCTACATCGAGCACTACATAAACTATGGGAATTAAATTGGTTTATTTTGAACGTGTCTTATGAAAACCTTTTACGTTAAAACACCGTAATAAAACCTGTAACTCAGAGAAATAGTATTTTGATAGTATATTATTGTTAGACTGTGAGCATTTACACAATATTACTATGTTTAGTGTTTAGTAAAAACAAAATACTAGTATATTGTGGAATGTACGCGTCTCTGTACTCTAACGTTTCTTCAATTTTATGAGACTACAAATAAATATTAGTACACAATATAATATATTATTGATGGAACAGAAAAAATTCCAAAGATGAACCACTATAATCATGCAATAACAAAATGTTTTAAAAATTAGAATTATAACACAACTATCAAAACATATAATGCTATTATAAACTTTGTAATACACCTATAAAAATGTATTTTATTGTTTTATAACAAATAGTTTTTCATTATTACAAAACTATATATATATATATAGTTTAGTCTAGTATTAGCATCATGGATATGTAATACTACTAAAATAACTAATAAGATATGAAACTGTAGAGAATGTTATTAAGGATAAAGATATATTATTATAAGAAAACCATCATGTAAACTACGATACTTTTCTTCTGTGTACATATATTTTCTCGTGTTATACATACGACTTTTTGACAACTTTACACTATATTGATTCTTAGGAACACTAATAATGCATAATGATATATTATTCTGCATTTAAGTTTCCAATCTACTCATGTTTTTTCACATTGTGTATTATGTTATTACATCGTCATTATATAAATGGTATTTTCTATTTTATGTAAAACATATGCATTATGTATGTTTTTATGTTGCATTATAATCATATATGTATACATTAAAATAAAGACATAATATTTTAACTGAAAGATTAGCAATATAAGTGAAATTTATATAATATATATTTGTGCACATTATATATATATTTATACAAAACAAAACCGTAATATTACTGAATATATATAAATGATCGTCTATAAACTCTTTCGTATGAGATTGGCTTATTTATGTATCTTTACGAGTTAGTGTATATTTAAGACAACAAAAAATCCAATCATGCTGAATTTAAATATGACTTGCCAATGCTATAAATAATTTGACTGGAAATTTTCAATCAATCACTACTAAATGTTTGTAATAGTATAATAAATAATATGTATTATACTTCATGCCAAGATTTTGCTACCAGTGAAATAGGAAAATTACAGATTTTAATAATAATACCATTAAAAATTATTAAACAAATGGAGATTTTAAGCAAAACTATGTATTCTTATTTTGGTATGCTATTTATATGGTATATTACATGTCGTGGCTTACCTTCCCAAAACCAAAATGTTGGAGTTTCTTACTTCTCAAAACCAAAATGCTCAGATTTTCT
>JAQGBH010002378.1:0-24848 GCA_034698265.1 Sminthurinus aureus | reverse complement strand
GTTGAATGATTATATATTATTCTCTCCTATTCTTTTCCAATAACTTATATAATTCATCACAAGTAAACATGAATGGATTTCATTTAGTCCTGACCAAAGACAAATCCAATCAAGAAGTATCCAAACAAGATTAATTTTGAAGAATCTTAGTGTAGTGTTTGTTTTTGGAATATTATGCTAATTATATATTATTATTATTATTATGATGGTTACAATAATGATACTTATATAGTCAATGTATCGATTATTATCACCATCATAATACAAGTAATGAAATTTTGATAATCAAAGAAACATAATGAAAACTTTGTTTTATAGTCCTTTGTGAGGTTTTTGTGCATGTTATTTCATAATAATATTATTATTGTACGCTGTACGCACATTTGGGTTTGTTCCAAATTCCAAATCATAATACTACACACTACGTTAGAAGTTTATTATATCTAGGTTTTATGAACGAATTATATTTATATGTGTGTACCTAGTAGTAGTACCTACCTTTTGTTACGATTCCAAAATAAATCAATAAATAATAATGAATTTACGACCATATTTTAAAAAATATCCATTAATGACTTTTTACATATCTTTGATGTTGTTACTATTTCAAAAATACATGGTACATAAATACATAATATCAATCATCATCTTCTTTTTTGGTTTACATTTGTCCATTTTCCATTTTATTATCCATTCATTCATTGCACTTTGTCATTTATCTGAAAGAACAAACAAAAATTGATTATATTATAATTAATATGAAACTGAGTTACATCATTTTTTGCAAACCCATTTTCTTTATATACGTGCAGAACGCTTTTTGTATAAAATATTATGTAAAATGTGGCTCAGATAGTGTTATAATATAAAGTCATGGTTCATAAAAAATTCTCAAATCCAGTCCCAATGTAGTCTGAATTGAGTTATGGAAAAAAAAAATTTTTTTTCCACCCTGCAAATTGAGCTTACATAGCTGATCATAGGGTGATCCCAATTTCAATTAATTCCGTCACCTCAACTCACCGGAAACTTTATTTTATTGTAAAAAACAAATAAAACAAAAATCCAGTTTGTATCTCCGGCATTGGAAAAAATTGAAAGCCCAAAATTTTTCTTGTTCCCTACTCCTCAATTATAAGGATGCTCAACTCAAGCATTAAAGTGACCCTTGACTCAGACCTTCCCGAGAGTATTTTTGTCGACATTATTTTTCATATAAAATACATTATACAAAAAAATATCTGAAACTCCCTTGAAGCAGGCATGGAACTGGAAACATGATATATTTTTTATGAACAAACTCTTTTTTTTTCTAAAAAAAAAAATCTTAATTTCATCATGGCCAAAATATACACATGAGGATCAAATATCAAATACTTGATTCAATTATTTAAGTAGTAACAGAAATACTTTAAATTATAGATTAATTGAGATTAAAATAAATATTTTTACCTTTTTTTTCTCCTCTACTCCATCGTCCTCCTCCAGAAGCCGGCATGATATCACAATTTTTTGAATAATTCCTCCGTCAATTTTTATATGCTGCTCACTCTCATTTGTTAGCATTGACATACATACCAGAGCACGTTTTCTAATAGAACCTTACTTTCGTCTGTATATTTTATAAATATTGTGGAATCAGCTTGCAAAAATAAATTCGTTAAAATGTAGATTAAACAAGACTTTTTCGATGAAATTTTAATAGTTTTTACTCACCTGTACATACTACATACTATAGTATTCATAATACAACAAATAGATCTCACAAAAAATCGTCTAAAAGTTATCTAAAGATAGACGTTTTATTTTACAAACCTTCTGTACTCTGCATAATACATATTTTTTAATCTTTTTTGAAATCGTATTTATAATATTTTACATATTGATATTATACGATTGTTTTTTTTACTGATATTAGTTAAAACTTTTAACTAAAAGTAAAACAAGTTTTGAAATGGCTCGAAATAGTGCTAATTTTAGTAAGAAATTTGCTCCACCACCAAAACTAACTACAGTTTCAAAAAATGGACTAATTTCGGTATGTTTTTTATATTTTTGTTACTAGTTCATTTATACACATTTAAGTCTCTCTCATGTTGTTGTATTAAATAAGAGTTTGTTTTTTGTCTTGTACATTATATTTTGTCTATATATATATATATATATATATATATATATATATCATGTGAACGTATATGTTATTAATATCTGCATGTTAATTGTTTATTCCTTTCAGGATGGAAACCTTATACAAGCTTTAGAAAGACTGGAAACGAAAATAAGTACTCTGGATGACAAAAAATGTCCTTTGATTCAAGAAACTTTGGTAAATAAGATAATTTCTAGCATGTATATTACTAGCATGTAATTCTGTTTCAATTAACTACATAATAATATTCCATTTATCGTATGATGTATTGGATGAAATAACATATATACAAATTATAACACAAATTACTATAATATATGGATGCTGATAATTGATAATATTATTATATTATATTTCGTCTTTGTAGGGTGGAAATTGGTTGACAATGTCAAATGAAGTTGTAAAGAAAATGGACCATTTTATCTCGGAGCTACTTGTCCTTCGTCCACTTTTCTGTCAAACGGTTATTCGGTCTCTCATACAAAAGTTTATTGCACACACGGATCTATCGATAGATATTCAAAGAGATGCATTTTCCAAAACAGAAAAGAAAACATTTGAAATTCTTCATCGATTCCTTACAGGAATATTTAAGGCTTATCCTACGTAAGAAAAAAACCCATTATTTTAAGAGTTATCAAAATATTATATTTTAAAAATAAAATGTATTTCTATACTTACTATACATACTACCATACTTACATTAAATACTTGAGTAAATGTTATACTAAATACTAATAATATTCTATTTATTTATTTTTTCTATTTTAAATTTTGGATAGTATGGAAGAAAGTGGTGTAAAAACAATGGCTCATAATTTTCCCTATATGAAAAAAGGACTTCATACACATTATTGCTATGTTAGCAATCTATTGGCGTCTATTAACTACTTGCCGCAATCTAAACTAAATATTCTCCATATTATCGTTAACAAGTAAGTTTTAAATTGTATCAATGCACTACGTTACATTAAAATTTGACATATTATTATAATGTTTAGAAAATCTAAATTCATAAACATTACACTTGAGATGTTATGTATATTTAAGTATCTAATGGTATAATATTATTATCAATCTAATGAATCTCTTCTTTTTTTTTCTTTTTTTTTAAAAAAATTTTTATTATATAGACTTGTAAAAATTGATGGAAATATTCCCAAACATGAAGTTGAAGCACTTAATTCTTTGTATTGGGAATCTTGTCAACTACAACAAAATGAACCTTGTGATGTCAAGATTAAAAAAGAAAAACAAGAAGGGGAGGACTTTGTTGATGGAGATATTAGTTTTGTTGGAAATCAAATGTATTTTGCAGAATTAGAAGACATGGATGATGTTGAAGATAGTAATCAATTAGTAGGAACATTAGATGTTTGCCTTCAATTATTATTTGATTTTTTACATAATGAATTTCAAAGTTTATCTTCCTCCTCCTCTTCCTCTTCAACCACAACACAATCATCATCCTCAACTAAATTAAAACCTAAGGCTGGTAGAAAAAATGTAGAAGGAGGAAATACTACTGTTTGTAGTAGTAATAATAATAAACAGAACGATGAAGAAATTCCGTCACAACTTTCTGATTTCTATACATCTTGTTTAAATATTCTTTTTGATAAAGAACTCCTGCCGTCGTTTGGAACGAATCATGTACAATTTTTATTCTTTTATATTACGAGTCTTCATCCTACATTTCCACAAATTTTCATCGAACGCTTATGGAAAAAAGTCACTTGTGTTGGGGTTTCGCCAGTCCTTCGAATTCAAGCAATGTCGTATATAGCTGGTTTATTAACAAGAGCAAAATATGTTCCATTCAAGTAAGCCAAGTCACTAATAATAATAATAATAATAATAGTACTTGTCTTTTAATTTTTTGTTTTTTAAGAGGAATATACATCATAATAATATTATGTATTTTTGAATTAATTTTTTTTTTTCTTGGTTCGTTTCATCTTGAAAACATAACAAATGGTCAACTTGTTATCAATCCATATATAATGTATTTTTTAATAATATTATTATGTTATCTATTATATTTATTTAGAACTGTCAAACGATGGCTTACTCGAATGGCGGAATGGGCAAATGCTTATATGGATGAACGAGGTCATGATTGTCGATGGACAACTATTAGTCTTGCAAGTCATGGAACTTTTTATGCTGTGTGTCAAGCAATATTCTACACCTTTGCTTTTCGTAATAAAGAACTTTTAGGAAGTCGAAAAGGTATGATGTATATTATTGCTCCTACTATTTATTACAATTACTTGTATTGTTGTAGTCATTTTTTTTTTGTAGTAAATACTTATACATAATGGTGATGTTGTGAAATATTGCTATTGTAGGCACTATTGTGGTTTATTTAAGTACTTATTTATTTATTTATTTATTTATTTTTATAGCATCTGCATACACCAGAACATTAAATTTAGGAAGACTTATTACTTCTGAATTAAATCCATTGAAAGCGTGTACAGAAACACTTGCTAAAGAATTCGTAGATGCTGCTAATTACCATCAAATCTCATACTGTAGAACAGTTTTAGAGAGAAATCAACGGTCTGTGATTCCGACAGTATCTGGTCATGATGTTGATCATATTGGAAATTCTGCTGTAACTTTATCAACATTGGAAAGTTTCTTTCCTTTTGATGAATATATACTACCAAGGTATGTTATTTTAATTTAATTATGTGTAAAATCACACGTATACTACAACATATTTTATATTGTAGTTTGTTTCTCCTGAGACATTTTTTCTTACATGAAATTATAATTTTTTTGTTTTATATTATTATTATTATTGTTGTATGTTATAATTCCTGACTTTATATTATTTTTTATTTGTTTCTATGTATAGATCTAGAAAATGGATTGATCCAATTTATCTTACATATGATCCATATTTACCAGAAGTAAAGATAGAGAAAGAGGAAACTGTGGATGAAAATGAAGATTCTATTGAAATGGAATTGAGTAAAAGTTATACAGATTCTCCCTTTGCTAAAGGGTTTCCATTAATCTTTGGAAGTGATAAATTAAATGACTCTTTTATGGATTTTATGGATATGTAACGTTATAGTAATATTATTGTAATCTATAGTACGTATAATAATATATATTATGGACAAATGTGCATATTACTTTGATATAAAAAAACGAGGAAAACAGCAAACTGTAACAATAATATTTTTTTATATATTGTTGTAATAATAATAATAATATATTTTATTATTATTGTATACCATGCGATGATTCTTCTTGATTCATTTATTTATTCTTTTCACTCTACATATTATACTCTGTTTTTTTGTTACGATTTACGACGCATATACATTAATTATTATAATAGTAAATAAATAGCTAATGAAAACTAAAAAAAATAAAATGTTTGTAAGACGTACGACTACAAATGAAATGAAGAAACTACTATATTATTACGAATAACTATATATATATATATTATATATACTGCATATTATGAGTGTATAACGATTTACGATTATATTGAATCAATAAATGAATGCTTTATGTTTGAAATATTATAAATATTACTGTTTTAAAATGTTCATTACTACCCATCATGTCATTATAATTTATCATGATATATTTTATATTATTATTGTATTTTTTGTATTTATTATTATTCAAAGCTAAAATATTAAGTTTTTTTTTGGCCATTTTCGTATTTATTCTTTGACAAAACTAAGTATTTCAGAAAAATGTAGATGCTCATTAAAATCAGTCCATAGAAATCATTTTTTTTATTAGGAAGCAAAGCTGTGAGTATTGGAATTCCAAAATGGCCATCTAGTGGACACGTTTAGAATTTTTAAGTGGTGTCATCTAGTGGAAATGTTTTAAGAATCCTTTCGACGCTAACAGACATGATGTCGAATTTTTATAGTCAGCTTCGCTTCCTGGATACATTTTTTTTATAATCTGTAAAAACTCAAGTATTTATATAGATTATAGATTCATAAATTTCAAGCTTCCCTTGATCCAGATTTAAAGCCAAAGAGCGAATAAAAAAATAAGAAGCGCGTTGTATTTCGTTGATTTCTGTTTATGATTTATGATGGAAAAACTTGTGTTGTTTTATATTTTCTCCCAATTTTTTAATTCTTTTTTTTGTTTACCGTGTTAGTTATTGTGAATAGTTATTTATTAAGGCTATTATTATTTAATTTGTTTATAATATAATATTTAAAATGTCTTGATAAAAAACATACACATCATCATCACCAAAGTTTTAAATGTTGGACAATCCGAGAGACTCAAGTAGAAGCAGCTATTATTATGGTATACACGTTTATAATTATTAATTAATCATACTTTACTATTAGTTATTGATATTAAATTTATATATTATATATAGTAGTATTACATTTTGACATATTTTATTCAACAAATGGAACATGTGTACTTTTATAATTCTATAGGCACGGCCAAATCAAGCTGCTTCTGGCTCTAAAAGGACTGCAAGAAAGTCAACGGCACGTCCACCGAAAGGTCAACAACAACAACAACCACCACGACGACGACAGCAACAACAACCACCAGAACCTCGTCTTCGGTATCGCCCACAGGCAAGAGTCCTTCAAGAGATTCGTAAATTCCAAGGTAGTACTGATACCCTAATCCCCAAATTGCCATTTCAAAGACTGGTACGAGAAGTAACCTTTAGAGTGACGGGTTCCTCGGACGTTCGGTATCAAAGTTTGGCTTTAACAGCCATTCAAGAAGCCGCTGAAGCATACCTTGTGGGAGTTTTAGAAGATTCTTATTTACTTGCACTCCATGCAAAACGAGTGACCCTAATGCAACGTGATCTTGTATTAGCTAGAAGAATACGAGGAGAAAGATAAAGTTTCTTGGAATTCTCTACCTTCGTATTCTGTAAGCCCAATTTATATAACAATATGTATTTAATTTGTATGATCATGTATGATTAGTCAAGTATAATGAAAATAGAAAAAATTATGAAATGCAGAGTATGGAAATTTTAAATGTAAAAAAAAAAAAAAACAAATTTTGTTGTTATTATTTTTAGTATAGGAATTATGATAATTGATAAAATCATAGTGACATTTTAATGAATAATGTTTTTTTTTTTTGGTTTATTTACAGATCATACATCACATCCATTTGGGTTGATACGTTGTGGTAGTTCATATATTATATATAAAACAATTATTATTTATTATACGCTTTAACTACTATGAAACCTGATGTTTAATCATAATAATATATTATGGTGAGAGTATTGAAAACAATAATATGACTATAATACATTGCTCAAAAAATATTATGTTACATTGTAGGTTGTAGATTATAAGCAAATTCTATAAAACTTGAGAAATTTGAGACAGAAAAAAACATAGATAGACACGTACATGTACGTAGTATATTATAGTATACGATAATAGTAAATAATAGTAATAATCGATAATGACTGAGAATCATATTTTGTTGGGAGTTTTACATAAACTTAACTACCTTACTATAATAAATTTTATGTTATTTTTAGTGTTGTATTACCGTTTTATAGTATGTATAATTCTGTTACATGTGTAGAGTATCTTGCTTTAGTATCCTTTTATCGATTTTTCTTGTAGTAAGAATATCATAATATACATGTATATGTATTTCTGTATATTGTTATACACACTCAATGTATGTGCCTAATTCCAGCCCGTTTTCCTGGAGCGGTTTGTATAACATAACATGCATTTTTTGACAGATTATAATTTATAGATCTTAAGTAAGGTTAGCTTCTAGTACTTAAATAATTAATTAATTGGTATTCTTGTTATTATATCTCTTTAACCTTTTTTAGTTGATCTACCTGGTGGAGTTCAAAATCGTGTATTGTTCATCAAATTGTTACCACTAATATAGTATTATCATATTATAATAATTTATAATTGATAATGTACAAAAACGTTATTACACTGTTGGGCGATAAAAATTCAGAGACTATACTGATAGTATAGCCTCTACGACTTATTTAGCAGTAATATCTGCAATTTTTGTATAAATAACATAGATTGATGTATAGTAATGTATTCAACAAAGATAAATAATTATTATTCTAATGTCACTGTGAATCGAGTCCTATTAGCACCACGGCAAAAAGACGGAAATATATGTACTTAAAACCTTTCAATTAAATGTAAAAAAAAACAGAAAAGCTTTGTGGAACACAATCTAATAGAAATGACGTTGAGTGATCCACTTTTAAAAGAACTTAAGGGTAATTATATTATTATTTGTAAAAAAAAACCTTTTGATTATTTTTGATACAAAATTTTAATATAAAATAAAAAAAGAGTAATATACATGAGTCTTAATACATATATATATGATATAATAACTATCTTGTGTAAAGAAGTATCTAAAATTTATTCCCCTTCTTATGAATACCTATGGTATGATACCGACGCGTCGGTATCCATTCGAATAATATCTAAATCCCAGTAACGTATTTATTTGTAATTTAAAATAATATATAATGATGTAGGTATTTATTTTGAAACATACATGCTAACAAAGTTAATTACTATTTTTTTTGTTCAAAAGCATACATTAATTTATACGTTTTGTAATAATATAATAATATTATGTCACAAATTGATATGAATTTTAGAGTTTTGCATTATAAATTTTGATCAATTCAACAGCATAATATATTCATTTTACACATTTATGTTATATTATACCAATTAGTAATTATTATCTATGATACTTTGAATTCGCATAAAACATTCCAGTTTATATTAGATCATATTAAATATTAAATATATATACTAGCTATACTAACTATATATATTATATGAACCATATAACACATGAATATATTGAATTTTATGAGTTACACAGTCATACATTATGTAAGTGACCGAAATCTTTCATTTTACTCTATAATATGCTGTTTTTATTTTTTATATATAGGTCACATAATAACATTAGTCCATGGAGCAGAAGGAAATAATCCTAGTCAAAGGAAATCGTTTGGAGATGACAATGAAACTGTTTTCCTACTTTGTCATTGCTTGGAATCTTTTTTTCTCAAGGGTTTAGTCCGCTATGATGGGTTTACACCTTGGAAAGCTGATTGTTTTCAGTGGTTCTACCAAGTTATCAGAAAATATCAAAAGTTAGTGGCCCATAATAATAATATACTTTTATGATCACTATTCCCTATAATATTATTATAATCCTAGACAATTTTTGACAGTTTTATGCGTTTTTTCCTCATGTTCACTCATGTTTATGACGTAAATATAGACTAAAACCTGTATCAGACTTGCTACTTAAACTAAAGTGTGATTGTGTTTTATGTCTTGTTTTTTTTAAATGATAGAGTGATTCCATTAACATTTAAAACTTCCTTTGAAGATGTCCTCAATGATAAAAAGATTAAAACGCATATAGGAAGAACTAGATTACTAATTCGGACGTGTCTTCGAAGAAAATGTCTTCATGTCCCCCTTCAATTCCATGTTGAAAACAAGGATTATAATGATTTAACTCTTCGAGTGATCTACCGACCAGATGCTTCAATCCTAGGTCATGAAATTTTATCAGAAATATTCTTCTCCCTTCTTCTGCAACTGAGTACTTATGATTTTCCTCTGGATTTGAGTAATTCCGCATTTCTTGACGAATCTTGGCAACTTCCAGCTGTTGTCAAAGCGGAAATGGTCCCTTGCACCAGACTTGGACTTACTCTTGGATTTCCTTTAGGTTTTCCTGTCGTTGTCACAATTTTAGAACATAGTGCAGCAGCTGAATTGGTATAATATAATAAGATTTTGTATTTCATTACTTAAAAACATATTATAAAGTGTTATAAGTTATAAGGTACTGTGAAATGTGAAACACCCGCAGTAAAATATTATGGGTTGTACTATTTTGTTCATGCATCATATATATAGGGTGACCAGATAGAAATTGGTGATATTGTAGATGAAATCAATGGAATTTGTCTAAGAAACATGTATGGTTCCAAAATTGATGCCCTTTTCAAAAAAATTCGTGCAGAGCCTTTTAAAATTACTATTATTAAGGTAACTAATATTAAAACTGTATTGCATATAATATATAGTACAACATATAACATTATAATGTATATACATTTTCAAAGTTTCTGTATGTGTATTAAATCAGTATTATTTTTAAAGGGAAAGGATCCAAAGACATCTCAAGTTTATTTACCTGTAATGTAAGTTTGTATTGAATTACAAAAAGGACAAAACTTTGAACTTGATAAAACCACATATGTATAGTATGTGAGGAGTTGCTAAACTACAAATTAGTTTATATTATTTTATATTACATTTGTAGAAAACTGTACAGAATTCTTGGATTGAATCCACCAGAAATGGAATATAATGAATGTCCTCAACAAGCACAACAACAACCCGGAAATAATAATTCTACTTCAAATGTAATGAGCAATTCTACAAATGATACCACTCAACCAGACCCAATTTTATTTGACTTTAGCTGTGATGATGATGTTGATGATAAGACTAGTACATGTGCTTCAATTGATCCACTACAAAATAATACCCTAGTCAATCACAAAAAACCATTAGCCACAACTGATAACAATATTGATCTGCTGGGTAGTAGTAACATTGAGGATGCACAACAAGAGAAAGATGGAGGATCAGTGAATGCCGGATGTTTTTGGGAACAAACAGTTGAAGAAGACAAGAGAGGGCTTGGAAATTCACCTCGACTTCCTCCTCCAATTCCTCCACTTCAACTTTATCATGACCATGACCAACTTCAGAGTGCTGGTGAACAAATCGAGTCTCCTCCACATGGTTTTGATAGGAAACAAGTTCCAATATCAAAATTCTATGGTGAAGATGGTGATCAATTTCTTGTTTGAGTTGAATTTCTTCATAATACAGGGTTTCTTATAGTATTTTGCATTATGTGATTATTAACTCTACATTCAAGTTGAATGATTCAACATGTAATTAATTTACAAAATATTTGTGGTAGCTGTTTATTATTTAAATGGTACTTTATAGGGTTTGAGGTGATTATATTATTTGTTAGTCATCATTTATACTTTGTACACGTATATGCACAAAACATAGAAATTAAAATTCAAGTTAGAAAAAAGGGATTATGTTACCCATGTATTGCCATAAATGGTAATTACCATTTATCCGAGTACTTATTATACTAAAAAAACCAACTAAAAACTAGTCCAATTTCTAGTCATAAAATGTAATAGTCGTACGGATGACGGATGAAACAGAAATATCAAAGGTATAGCTATATTATAGTTTCTAGTTTCTAGTACATGAATTTTCGTACTGTCTTTTCATATTTTAATTATACGTATATAATTATATTGTAGACCACACTGACCCGTTACATGTTAGTAACAGTATTAATTATTAGTAGCATCATGTATATGTATTTTGTATCGTTTATACTTGCTCAGCAATTGCGGATATCATTTCAAAATTTGTAAACCTGAGACTGCCTCTGGAGTTTTAAGATGGTTAATGTTTTTTTTTTTTTAAATTTTACTCTGTGATTCTGTTACTTGTTCTTCTCCAGTGAGTAAGCCTATCCACTATCCGCCGTTTCATATCACTTTTATATTTTTTATTAACTTATAGTACGTTTGACATTAAATGTTCACTTTTTATGTACATGTTTATTTTATAAGTCCACCATTCACTATTCACTCGGTATGATATTGCCTAAAATATGAATAAAACCACGCATTATTTCGAAAATGTCTGATATTTCTACTTTTACTGGAGATAACTTTTACTGCATAATACACAATACATAAATATACATGGTTTTATTGGTCTTCTCGTATCATGTACTCTAAACTCTAAACTTGTACCATTTTTTATCCCTTAGTCTTTTAAACTAAGACAAAGTTTCCGAAATCCAGCTCCCAGCTCAATCTCATCTTTTTTTAAAACCAATTTGAAAAAACTCGTAGGATTCAACTGGGATTGAGGATTAAGTCCCGTCAAAAGGGAAAACGGTGAAAGCGCATATATATGTATTTCTGTATTGCATACTCTGTGGAAAGTAAAAGTACTAATCGTACGTAAGTGCCCGTATGCCATGTTTCTACAGATAACACTGAAATACTGTGTTATTCCTGTGTTTTTGTGATACCGTTATTATGTGCATACATACTTTTTACTTATGACTTAACCATATTTAATGGAGTGGAAAATGAATCAGAAGAAAGGGAAAGTGAGCAAGAAAGTTCTTTGTGTAATGTGCACATCTACAGATTACACATATCGGGCGAATCTTTTCTTTCAAAAAATATCCACTTTGGTAATAATAATAATTATTATTGTTATTATTATTATTAGTATGGCCTTATGTAGGATTCAAAATTCCAACTGGTACATACAATTTACGGATATTTTAAATTTGACTAGTGTTTTTATACACTGCAGAATGTTGTGTTCCGTCCTTCTTAACAAAGGCTACAGCTTTTGGATTAAAATATTTTGTACCTGCACAAAAAGTGTACACAAGCATTTCAAAGGTTCGTGATGGTGCAGAAATACAGGATAGCGGAAATTCAGTCTATTGTTCACCATTTTCAATGTCATTTGGTAACCTCATTAATTACTCCGTATGAAATATTAGAAACCAAGAACAAGAAACGAATGAGGGTTTTAGATTCACCATGTGCAACGGGCCTATTTGCAATTTACAATTAGTATTTATTTAATGTATATCTACTTGCTATAACGTGTAGCATAATTTTTTAGGAAAATGCAATGTAAAAAACTATTCTCTATTCTTCTATTTTTTTAAAGGACATAAAAGTGTTGGAACGTAAGTTGCATATTTTTTTATTTAGGATTAAAAATCTGCATAAAATATTGATTCGAATCCTGTTTGGTCTCTGATATCTTGCCACTTGCCACGTGTACGTAAAAAATCATATCAGAAAATTAAAAATGAGTCATGATGACAAAGAAAGGGGTGAACATTGAACATACCTTTTGGAACACATGACGCAGATTTTTTGAATGTATATTCAACCGAATTTAACTCTCCTTTGTTTTTGAATGACTTTTCCCAGTGTTTTATGTTTTATGACACTGTATTTTATGTCGAATGTTCTGAATTTTGAGCGTACTACTTGCATATTTTTGTCGCGACCGAGCCCTTCCTTGTCAAACTTTATAAAGCTGATGCGTTCCACACACTACAGAGTACAGAAATGGCTCGAGGTCTCTTTTTTTATCTCTAGATTCATCAACTCGGGAAATTTTATTTTTGCTCCTGTTGTGTGTGGAGAAAGTGGAAAGTTGGAAATGATATCACAATTTTTTAAATTTGTGGATTATTAAATATGAAATTTGGTCTCGGGTTCTGTTAAATGAGGCGAGATGGTTGATGCATCATATTAAACTCGGTTCACATTAGATACGTGCGTATAAAATTTGAAATCCTCAGTCCTCAGCCTACCCTTTTCCCATTTTATATTTTACATGACATTCAAAATCCACAACGTCCTCATGAATTCAAATGTAATTCCATTTGTGGGCTGAATTGTGAATAGAAAACATGTTAAAAGTTAAAAGTAGCAGCCCACAGAATATGGAATATGGAATGTGGAACATGTAAAAGACAATGAACAAATTGATTGAATAAAGTAAAATGAGCTGAGAGAAATGTAAAAAATTATCCCATATGTCCGCTTTCACTGCCCATTCCACATCCTACATCCTACATTCTGTACAACAGATGCAAAGCACCACAAACGAACAAGGAGCAAGGATAATAATTGCACAGTGCCAGTGCTCAGACTCTTTTCTCTAAATTCTAGATTCTAGATTCTAGAAGCTTTAAAGCGCACGGCGTGCGGTGTACATAAATAATAACAGATTCATTTACAATTTAAAAGGATA
Source organism: Sminthurinus aureus (assembly GCA_034698265.1). Lineage (NCBI taxonomy): Eukaryota > Metazoa > Arthropoda > Collembola > Symphypleona > Katiannidae > Sminthurinus > Sminthurinus aureus. The sequence goes on along the minus strand of JAQGBH010002378.1, from coordinate 10,757 downwards.
AAAACCTTGAAATCAGAAGAATAATTTGCATTTACAATTTACTGGATACTCGAAATGTGTTCTCGTTACAACAGATAATGGATGGACATTTGGAGAATCTCCCTCTCTCTCTCTCGTATGCGGAAAGCGGAGAGGAGAATCCAGAATCCCATATGTTCACATGCTCATAGTATAATATATATATACCCGGGTAGAAACTCTTGAAGAGTTCAGTTCCACTCGCACGCCACTGCTGCGAGCATCACATCACATTGTGCAACCACATTGTGCACTCAGTGTACTCCTTTCCCCGTTCCATTTACAACTGCACATTACAAGAATCAAGAATCAACATGAGCAGTTATTACAGTTGTTATTAAAAGTGTAGCACAAAACACATAACAATTAATCCACAAGCTGCTACAACCATTTCTAATTCCGTTCTGTGTAACAAGTGTTTGATATTACTACAAAATTGATTCCGTGTAAAACTCGAAACTCTTAACTCAAAAGGCACATTTACTGTAAAATATAATAAAATGCGTTCTGTTCTGTTTTTGCTGCAGAGGAAAACTTGGAATGAGCAAAAAGGAAAAAGTACAGTGTAAATCGTAGATTTTGGAATTTGGAATTTAACATGAGTGGAGGAGGAGAATGAAATATTGAATATTGAAACTGAAAGTTGGAAGGATGGACAAAGGACAATGGAGCAAGTTTGGTGTGGAACATGAGGTTAGGGAAACCTGGAAAATTTGTGTGTACAAGAAGAATACGGAATGCCTAGTTATTGTTATTGTTGAGCGTGCCGTGATGAGTGATCGTAATGAGTGAAGAAAGTTGGATAAAAAATTAGTTTGTAGATAGTGCAAAAGGGAAAAAGTACAAGTACAAAAGTATCCAAGATTTGGAGTTTGGAGTGTTTAGAGTTTACATAGAGTTTGGAGCCTGTGTTTTCCATCTATTTTCTATTTCCAGTTTCCAGTTCTTGGATCTTGATCGTAGATTTGGTTATTTTGATTGTTTTGTTCCGTCTTCCGTTTCTGTCCTTGTTGCTCTCTCTCTTTTGTGATAAGATGAAAGGGGACGGAGAAGGATTGCTGGTGAACTTGTCATTATTCTGTTTGATCCTTGGTCCGCTGATGGAGACAACTACAAATGAGATTCATCATCATGGTCACAAGAGTATCAGCAGCAGCAGCCTCTCCAGCACTGGCTCTGCTATCAACAAGAACAGTTTTAATCTGACAATCGGCTACATGACAGGCTCATCCAGGAAACCTGGAGATCAAGGTGAGTGGACACAAAAGACGGGATTTCCGCTTACAACCACTTGAATTTATACTGTTTACCATTTACTTAATCTATAAAATATATCAAATGAAAAGTGGACCAAAAGTAAATTAGGCGACATGGAAAATGTCAAAATGTGGAACATGCACTAAAATTATCCGCACGACTCATCACTGATTTTATGTAAAAAGCGTATATACGTTGATTCTATATTTGAAAATATTCCTTATTGTTTTATTTGCAGAATATTCTCGTCCCGGTTTGACAATAAGTGGAGCTCTGACTCTGGCTCTAAGTGATTTGAAATCCAGTGGATTCTTTCAAAACATGAATGTGTATACAAATGGTTCAAATAGTTCATTCAAGAAGAAAAAGAAGAAGCGAAGACGAAGTGCTTCAACTTCCACTGCAAACACAAATTCAACTAAATCTCCCTCATCTTTCACCTACAATCAAAATCAGAACCAAAACCAAAGTCATAATCACAATCACAATCACAGGAAATCTGATTTTGACATTGGTTTTGTGCTAGAAATTGCGGAAACTTTCGGAAATGAAGACGTGAGTGTGCGACAAGTGGCGGATTTATGGCGGAAAAATGTGAGTGTGATAATTGGCCCACAGGAATCCTGCTTACACGAAGCCAGACTCGCGTCAAGTCTCAATATTCCCATGATCTCATATGTAAGTCTCCTCATTTCTTTCACTACTACTTTTCCTTCAACATTCAACATTTCCAATAATCAAAAATCACAACTCGCGTCTCTTTCTTTTACAACTTTTCATCTCAAATCTCAAGTTAAAGTTTTTTTTAGTTTTGAGATTTGAGTTGTTTTCGTCTTCTTTCACTGTGAATATCCATCCAATTTGCTTTTATATTTTGTTACCTGGAATTTTCGCCATGTAAATTGTAAATGTAGGAATTTTCACATGAAACGAGAACAGTATAAATCATTTTTCAAAATCCAATGCTTGTTTTTCTTGAGAATGATAAAAAAAACAGAAAATAAGCAACTCGGTTTCATTTCAAATTTCAATAGTAAACTTGAAAGAGAAAAAACATGAAAAAACGTCTATGAATTTATGAATTTTGAAATCCCTTGTTCAAAATTTCAAGTTGCAAATCCAAAACCGGAACGAAACTCGAACCAAACTGCGGGGCAGAACAGCTTTGTCTCTGATTCTGATGAGGACGGTTTGAATTTTGAATTCTCTCCCTGTGCGTTTTACTCCGCTTTTTGCAAAATAAAATTGAGCTGTTGTGCTCATTTCTATTTTCTGTTTTCTATTTTCTATTGAGTGATCTCGGAGCTCCGAGTAATATGTTATGTCATTTCTTTCTGATGCTTTTCATTCAGTTTTCAACAGCTCCCACATTTGACATTTGATATTATACATTATGCATTATGCACAATACACAATGCAGAGAGGAGACAGAAATGAGACCACAGCAGTCGATCTGTGATGTTCTCAAATCGCAAATGCTCTTTAACTTTCCACTTCGCACCAGCATATTGAAAATAATGCACATAAAGTATGAAATATGAAAGAGCCAGCTGTGTGAGTTATGAAAAATGTTGTCCAAGGTCTCGTTCACTTTGACTTTATCCCACACTCCAAACTCCAAACTCCACACTGGAAACTCGGAGTAGAAAACACAAAATATTTACTAGCAACTCTGAAAGAAAATGTAGAATCTATAAATCTATAACCGTTTCCCATTCACATTCAAAATTCAGCCGAGCAGATGATGAATGCTCATCGAATCATAAATAGAAACTAAAAACTGCAAGTAGACTGTAGAATGTAGAGTTTAGAATGTAGACACAAAACACAAACACATGAAATATTACGCTTGTTTTTTTGTACGCCTTTGTTTATTTATCCATGTTTTTCAAAAGAAAAGCTGGATTTAAAATATTGGGTGATAAATATTAAATATCTTTCACCCATTTCGTATTACGGATGATAGATGATCAGGAAAAAGAAAGAAAAACCCACACAAAGTTCAACTTTTCCACTCGAGTCTCGAGTTTTGAGTCTCGAGTCTCGAGCTAAAATTATAGAGAAAAAAGATGGAAATCTGCGTTATTATTATTATTTGACTCATATTATCTCCTTTATTAACCTCCACTTTTCATTTTAACCTTAAAGACGCGAATCTTTGAAAAATATCCACTTTTTTCTGCTTTATTAAATTTTTTATAACAAGCAGAAAAAAGTTTCGTGAAGATTCAAAACTCGAGATTCGAGACTCGAGACTCGAGACAGAACAAAAAACAAGAATTTGCGTCATTTTTGAATAAGTTTGGAATTTAGAATTGTGAATTGACTTTTTAATTGAATTCTTCTTCAAAATTCAAAATGATGGCCAATCGTCAACTACTGTACATTTATTTTGCATGGACTAAACTTGAAAATTGAGAATCGAGAATTGAGAAGCATCAACACGTGCTCGTCATTATCCCACAGAAAATCATTTCCCTAAAATCCAAAAAAATGAAATGAAAAAGAAAGTGAAACTGGAATTACCGAGTCATGTAAAATGTAGACACATCTAAAATCTACATCAAGTTTTTTATATCTTCTTTATTTTTGAGGAATAGTTTTATGAATCCCTCAAACGACTGGATTTTTTCCTCCGCCTTTTTATAGCCACAGTTTTCAACTTTCAAGTTGACATGAAAAGACGGGAAAAAAAGGAGTATGGGAAATGAGACGCATAACATTATATTATGTGCTATGGGCTGACGATAGTTTTAGAGAGTTTGAAGAGGGAAATTGAAAGGTTTGAGAGGAGAATATCAAAGAAGGAATGTACCGACGAAGGAAGAGGAGGAAAAATAGATACACCCAGTAAAAACATTACAAGTCTTGTGCTCCAAAAGAGATTTGTATTTTGTCTCTCTCTCTCTGTTTCTGTGTCTGTGTGTACTTTGTGTATTTAAGTGGATCAGAAAAACTATTGCTGCTCAATGTTCTGCTCTACACATTGTACCTTGTACATCTAACACAGAACACAGACATTAGACATTAGACATTTTAGACAAATAGAAAAGAGCAAGCAGTAGATTTTCCATCTTGTCAAATATGTCAGTTGAACCGCAGTGAGAATTGAGAGTTGAGAATCTCTCTCACTTTTTCCTATTTCTCTGTTCACTCTACACTCTTTACGCTTCCAAAGAATAATTCCATTCCCATTTTTATTTATCTCTTTTATTTCTATTGCAAAATTCCCGGGATTCATGTAGATTTTTCTTAATATTTTTCCTGTGGTATTAGTCTCGTGTCTCGTGTCTAGAGTCTAGAGTCAAAAGTCAAGTGATTTCTCCGTAATCCGTAATTGTAAAATAGAGGTTAGACATGAGCCCCACGCTCTAAGCTCTTTGCATTGGATTTTCAAATGTCATGTCAAATGTCAAGAGTCAAGAAATCTCAACTTTGAAGCATTTTCCTACATGTGATTCCTTGATTTCCGTAAAAGCCTTTGCGATTTTTTTCACACCGATTTCCACCTGCTGATCCTGAATCTTGAATTGTGAATTGTGAATTGTGATGGTCGCCTTAATTTCCAAGTTGCAGCTCTCAGTTGGAAGTTGGAATTGAGCTTTCAATGTTTGTCCCAACGTGTTTGTACGTGTCATTAGGGTTTTATAAAAGGAAAGGAGAAATTAGTGGGAATTTTCCACAAGGAAATTTATGCAGGTTTTAAACGGAGCTGGAATGCGTGTAGACTGTAGACTGTAGACATTTCTGTGTGTGTGTGTGTTATTGCATGTTGGAAATGAGAAATAGAGATTTTCATGACATCCGGAATGAGAATGAGAATAAGAATAAGAATAAGAATAAGAATGATTGTTCCTTCAATTAATTTACATGTCACCGTTTTGGCCCCAAACACAAGAAAACAAATCGCACTTGATGTATTTTGTCATTTATTGCCTCTGCACGTAATGTGTAATGTGTAATGTGTAATGACAATCAGAGAATTCAGAATTCAGAGACGGAGCTTAGACGCTATTTTTATTGCCCATTGTCATACACATGCACGAGTTGGAGAATTTCCTGACTTTTGGCTCTCCCCAGTCGCAAGAGAAAAGAGTAGAGAGTAATTGTACGTAACCACGAAACAAGAAAAAGAACAAGAAACAGGAACAACCGCACACACAACACACAAAATAGAAAATAGAAACGTACATTACACACGCATTCATTTTTCACAACAAAATATTTATACACATGTAAAAAAGCAGACGCGTTTGTTGTGTGTTGTTCATGTATTTCGAGTTGAGAGTGAAGGATGGAGAACAAATAAATGTGTGTTTATGCATGTCTGCAGATCTGTATTTATGTGCTTGTGTGTGTGTGTTGTAGAATATTGTAGATGAGATTTGAAGATAACATAAAATATTCTCTCTGCGTTTTCTTCTTTTGTTCTCTGTTCAATGTTCAGCATGAAGAAACAAGGAATTCCCTCACTCACTATTTATTTCACTCACTCTCTTTCTTTCTCCCTTCTTTCTTAATGATGTGAAAATGTATGAGAGTGATTTCATATTTGCCATTCCATTCCATTTCATTTGCCTCAACTCGCCTTTTCTGCATGTAGTCTCTGTTCTGCTCCATTCCACAATCTCCGAACTAGGAATAGTACGCTCCTGATCTCGTCTCTGGCTGTTTCATGGTGGTAGGTAGACTGCAGACAGCAGAAAAATGTGCGATCGTCAACATCATCATCATCATCATCTTCATTCCATATGCAAATCACTCTAAAACAGAGATTCGTACACACATGAAGATTTCCATCTCTTCCATTTTCTATCTTCTATTCATAACTACATGTGTAATGTATACAACACACTCGACATATGCCAAACTCTACACTCCGCACTGTAGATATTTTGTAGTCCAGATTTATTTGAGCATCTCTCTTTGAATCATAAATTTTCAGTGCTCAGCAGTCATACGCCAACACAACACTGTAAACTAGGAATATGAATATGAATGAGAGTGAGTGAGAGAGATGATAAAATAGATGGTGGAAACAAGTGTTTTCATATCCTACACCCGATTCTGTGCTATATCGCCCTCCCTCCCTCCTCTTCTCTTTTCTCTTCTCTGCTCTTGTACTATGTCAACGCTCAAGGTGACTATAAATTGAATTGCTCGGAATTAAAAAGAGTGACAACATTATGTGTAACCAACAGGATGAACCTGTATCAAATATCCAACGTCAATAGAGAAATGATGAATAATAAATAAATTACGGAGCTACACGTCAAATATCAAATACATACAAAAACTGTACAAAGTACAAACAGGAGGAAAAATCAAAATCCAAATTAAAATGCATTTATTTACATTTTTTACGTAATATTGAATTTGTTAGCATTTATCTGGAATGAACAGAGCAATTTTCCATATTCCACTTGGAACATTCTTTAGAATCATGTAATCATGTAAATTTCAAAAATCCTCTACAGAATACAGAATAATAAGAAATTTGATTAAATTAATCTTGACGTACACACTACACACATCTCATGATATTGGATATTGGATGAAAAAATGCAAATGGAAATAGAAAAAATGGGTAAAAACATGGGATTGCACATGTGATGAGAGCTGAGTACTTTTTATACTTAATATATTTTTTATTGACATAATATTTATTTATATTTATATTTACAAAGTGAATGACTATCCCAAACCAAACTCCAACCTCCAAACTCCAAACTATAGGGTAGAATTGACTAAGAGTGGCGAAAGAGTAGATGAATCGACGTGGAGCAGGAGAAAGATAAACAAAAAGACAGAGTTGAACTTTTATATTATTGAAATCTCAAAGGAGTGGAAATGGAAGAGGAATAAAGTAGGATCTGTTTTATGGATATGAAATATTACATGAGCTTTCCTACTCACTTCTCGCTTCTCGGGTTTTGCCTGAAAAACTCATGTGTAGAAAATTAGCCAGATCCTACATCTATTATCTAAATGGATTATTACATTAAGCAGTGCATATTCACTTTGAGAAGGTAGTACTAGAACGTGGAAATGGTGGATGAGAAAGAGAGGGGAAATAAAAATAACTTTTCCAAGTGTGTTGGTCTTGTCTTAGAGATTCCTGTCTTGTTTTGTGTAGTCTTTTGTGGAGTGTGCATCAGGTTAAACTTGATGCAAGTATAAATATAAATACAAATACAAAACAAAGAGAGAGAGAGAGAGAGAGAGGAGGCTGCATCAATGTTAGAGAACGTACATAAATGTATTAGGATAGGATCTTGCCTCTTTCTCTCTTCATGCCTACAGACTACAGTCTACACTACAGTACACAGTACGTGAATGCAGATAGAATAAATAAGCTAACTCGATTTGTGTGTGTGTGTTTGGTATTTGGAGTTTCCTTTGGGTCCGGGTTGAAGTTGAAGGTGAGAGGAGAGAGGAGAGAGGAGGATGAGGACGGATTTGAGCCAAAGCCACAAAGTCCACGTCATACCTATACTTTACACTTAATTTAGACCTACTAAAACTACAAACTGCTATACCTTTCCAGTTTCCAAGTACATCAAGTGAAGAGTCGAGTGGAGAGATGGATGAGAGGGTGCAGATTGGAGATTGTGGATATTTTGAGAAGAGAGAAGAGCAGTCAGGAGCCAGGAACATTCGACATTCCAGTAAGAGTTTGTAGTTTCGAGTGAGTGAGTACTTTCATCAAGAGCATTTACACTTCTCACTATAAGAATTTCTCACAGCTCTCTCTCTACTTACTTAGTTCTCATCGACGGTTAGTTATCTGTCGATGTCAGGGTAAATAAAGGATACAGTTTCATCTGCTCACATAATGTGTAGTATAGTATGTATATGGATATCTGGAATCTGGATAATAATAATTTGTACAATATGCCAAATTAGTAGAGAAACGGGAGATGAAAACAAGACAAAAGAGAGATTCTCCTGTTGCATAATATGTAGAGAATAGAAGAAAGTGGAATGGTCCCAAGAACAATAATAATAAGATCAAGAGCAAGAAGGAAAAGCCCTCAACTTGAAGACTGAACATGATAAAATAATAATCCTAATTATTATTGTTACTCTTATTGTTCAATAAATAGATGAGAACAGTCTGACACTTTCCTCTTCGTCCTCAATGCATTGTCATTGGATTGGATTGGATTTAGGATGAAACTATTTTTGTTCTTTCATCCCTATAATTATTATCACGGATGGATGTAGAATGTAGATGTACAGTAGAGTGTATATATTCCTGTGTATACTCTGTTCCTGTTATCTGCTATGAGAAACAAATGTTAGTTATCAAATAGTGACTAATAACAAAAAAAAACTTGCCTTTTGTTTTTGTTACGGAACCGTGATATTTTTATACTTACACAAAGGTTCAAAGAGGCTCTGTAGTTCACTAATCATTATCTATCCGTTATATTTACGGATTTACGGATTACGGATAGATAACTGGATTGACTAGTTTTCTCATTTTCTGCTCTACTGCTAGAGATTTCAGTATTTCCAAGTATTTCAAGACTCTGACTTTTAGAGAGAACAGGCCATTCAGGATTCTGTAAAAAATATATAATAGTTAAAGTTCATTCTCTTGTTTATAGTTTATAACAATAAACAAGAGAATGAACTTTACAACTGTAAAATATTATTCAATTTGTACCTTGTAAAAATATCTGTCGTTCCTTTTTATTTGTTTGTGTCATCTACATAACCTTTCGTCAAGTTTCTCAACACAAAATACGATACATGAACGATGAATGTACAATGTACATGACTGTCTCAAGTCTCAAACATTTTTTGGCATTGGTTTGATCTTGAAATCCTCATTCCACATCTCTGCATGATCTTTGCTCAAATCTCAAATCCACAAGTCTAAGTTGTTTCATTCCATTTTTACAAACTCCTCTGAAAATTATACTGTAAATCCTATAGGAAAATTTAGTACTAATGCCGATGATCAGAGTACTACTACTACTACTACATAATGTATTTTCCTCTGTACTTTTATCTCTCTCTGTAGCTTGTTATGAAAATGTATTAGGTATGTGCTAAATAAGTACAATGTACATGTCATGTACACAGTTATTAGTATAATACTTAACATATTACGCTGGATTTTTTAAGTGGAAGAAATAAAAAATAAGTCACTCACAAATTACCCATAATATGGTACAGATTTTATGATGCTTTTCTTTTCCAAGAAATTAGAAATTAGGTCAATCATACAGAAGAAAATTTGAGCCTTCATAATGATCGCTTACTCCATTTTCAATCCACAAAAAAATATCAGATATTAAAAAATGGATATGGGTTAAAAGCCCTTTGAAACGACAAATTAGTCGTTTTTCTATGAAATAATGAAATGTTTTGAAAATCTGAGATTTATACTGTCGCGTCTTGTGATATTTTAGGATGTCCTGCTGTATTTTAGCTGTTGGCAGTTGGCATTCAATTTTGTTTTTACAGATGATCAAGTTTATTATTAATACTTTTCAATTTGTCTGTGAATTATTTCAACTTGTCATTATGTACAAAATTATTATTTATGCAATTTATTTTATTTTTCATTGATTTTTTCTCATTCTAGTTGAAAAATGAAAACTAATGCTAAAAATTGAAAATTGTATCCTTTCGATGGATCTTTCTCCGTTCTCGTGTGGGTTTCAAGTTTCTTAAAACCTAAAATGCAAAATGCAAGAGTAATTTTAGTATAATAAAAAAGAAATTAATTTAGTCGGTTCATAAAGCTTAAAAAGTTGTTTGTTGTAGTTTTGTAGTGATGAGGAGACTAGTGACAAAAATAGATTTCCTACTTTCTCCAGAACTAGGCCACCGGATGCAGGTAACTAATTAACCATTATTTTAACTTTTGACCATTCAAAGTTTGAAAATGCCCGAGTAAAAAGGAATAATAATATAGAAGGACCATGATATGCATGAATCATAAAAATGACATTGGTTGTTGATAGCAATTTCTCGAGCCGTGGCTTCTCTGGTCCTCAAATATGGCTGGACTACGGCCCTGACAGTAATCTATTCAGATTCACATGATGACCAGAGATTCCGACGAGTTGCCAAAAGCCTGTCCATTCTTCTTCAGAAACAAAATGTGACTATCCAACAGGAAATTTCATACAGGTATAATAATTACAAAGTACAAAATACAAAATCTATCAGCGTTCTTGATGTATTGAACTTTTTCTATCAACAAAACAAAGTATGACCAATAATAATTGATAATTGATAATGCACAGGGGACCTTATTATCATGGATATGTTGAAAATCCATTTGATGCCATCGTTGAGAAAACAAAGGATAAAACACGAAGTTTGTACAAAAATAAACTATTCTGCATGAATAATCATGTATTTAATATAAAAATAAAATATAAGTACCGTCAAGTGGCCTATTATCATACAGCAGACTAAAATTTCCGAAGCAAATCTTAAATAATTCGGCAACTAAAAAG
>JAQGBH010002377.1:0-24853 GCA_034698265.1 Sminthurinus aureus | reverse complement strand
CGGATGAGAATTGGGCCAAAGGAGAATTCCACTCATTTTCTGGTACACTGGAGCTGATCCAGCGAGCGGATCGCGGGTGCGGAGCCGGAATTATCTCATCCATCAAAGATTTCAACTTGCCTTTGGCGGGCTCAATGTATTTTGAGTGGAAGGCCATTTTTGAGCTGTTGACCTCTTTTGCAAAAATTCCCTCGGTTTTAAGATTTTGGACAAAACCCTCAATGTCCTTTTTGGGCCCTGAGATCGTGACACTGTCTTTGGCGTTGTGACACGCTGGATAAATTCCCACTGGACACCTTCGTTTGGCCTCTTCCCAAGAGAGACCAACTGCAGCCATGGCGAACTCTACTTGGGCACCATTTCCCGCCGATTCTATAATCGCCTTCCCTCTTGCGAATGCTGCAAGCACAGTTTGACTTGCTGTGAAACATCCATCAGCATATGAAGCTGCAAGTTCTCCAACACTGTGACCAACAATCCCTCCAGATGGGGTCACGTCCAATGACCTCAAAAGGTCAACAAGAGCTACTTGAACACAAGTGATGGCAACAAAGGATTTTACAACGCTTTCACTTAGGGCTGTTTCGTCGTCATCAATCAATATTGACATGAGGTCAATCCCATGCGGTTTTAAAATGGCGGCCGAGTCTTTGACGGAATTTTCAAAAACGGGAAATTTCAACAGATCTCGACCCATTTGGGGCCACTGACTACCCATTCCGTTGAATATGAACCAAACTGGAGGAGCTGCACTTGTATTTTCTTTAATGTCCACATGAATCTGTTTGAGGTCAGAGGACATGACAACATGACCTCTGACGGTGTGACCTGGAATTTCGGAGCGGGTTATTTCGTGTAAAAGCCTTTGCCGTTGCATTTGTTGAGGAAGGAAATCTGGTGTAGAAAACTCGTCGGTTATTTTTCCGAGGGCGAATTCAACCGAGTCTTTTGTTCTCCCCGAAAACGGGATGAGGAAAGGAACGCAGTACATTTGTGCTGTAGTTTTGAGTAAGTTTTTTTCAGGATTTGATTTTAGAATGATGTGAACCTGTTTGTAATATTTTGAAACAAAAAATAATTTTTGATGAAAAGTTGAGTTACAAAAAAGAAAAATCAAACAAGAAATAATGCTAAAATGTGAAGAAATGTGGCTTACATTTGCTCCGCCGAAACCGAATGAATTCATTCCAACGATCCCGCCATCCCACGGCGTGTTCTTTGAAACTACTTTGAGCCGACCATCACAAAGAGCGGGAATATTTGGATTTGGCATTTTGTAGTGAAGATTGGCGGGTAAAATTCCTTCTTGCATTGACAACAACACTTTGGCCATGCTCACCAATCCTAAAACAATACAAAACTAAATTAAATTCCAAAATACACGCAGAGACAACGCATAAATAAAACCATCTATAGAATAGATAGACAGAAGATCGTAATTCTCACCACTTGCAGGCTCCGCATGTCCAGCATTTGACTTGACCGAACCAATCAACAGCGGCTTCTCTTTTCCCCGGGTTTTGCAAAACACGTCTGCAATTGCATTTAATTCTTGTGGATCTCCCGCCTGAGTTCCAGTTCCATGCGCCTCGGCATAAACGACTTCATTCGGATCAACTCCGGCCTCGCGATATGTTTCCTCGAGTAATTGAGCTTGTCTCGGTCCACTGGGAAATGTCACGCCTTTTTCCTTGTAGCCATCGCTATTTGTGCGAGCCGCAAGAATACTCGCGTAGGATCTCAAAGCCACGTCTTTTTTCTGGATAAAAATTGCCACAACTGCTTCACTTCTCACGTAACCATTTGCAGAGGCGTCAAAACTCTTGCACATTCCGTCAGGGGAAAGCATGGAAAGTCGGTGGAACTGAAGAGACATGTTCGGCTCCAGACAAATGTGACTTCCGGCGACAATAGCGGCGTCGCAATGACCGAGACGGATGGAAGCGACAGCTTGTTCCAGGGCAATGAAACTGGAGCTGCAGGCCGTATCAACCGTAAAACTTGGGCCTAAAAGTCAAATTTTGAGTCGTGAGTCTTGAGCATTTAGATGCTGTCAATTATTTTCCGTAATGGAACAATTTTTTTATTTGTGATTTTATCAAGTTGTAAAAAGTTCTACCTTGAAAATCAAAGGAGAACGAAATCCGATTGCTGAACATTCCTCGATTGCAACCTAAAAGAACAAAGAAACTGGATTACGAATTTTCCAACAGGGAAAAAAGCAACTACTAAAAATGTTTTTGGTTTGTGTGGAGTATCTAAGTGGAGTTTTACCAGTGAGCGCATATCCGTGCCGTGTCTCGTTATTCCTAAACCACATTTTTTCCGCCTCACTGGACGAAGCTCCAACAAAAACTCCAGTTCTGGAACCACGAATCGTCACTGGATTCACACCTGAAAATTCAATACCCATTTTGGTTGTCAAGCAGAAATTCGGAATTTTGAACACAAAAATATTTCAAAGTTTAAAATCACAAGTCTATTTTGAGGAATTACCCGCGTCAATTATGGCTTCGTGTGTCACTTCCAGGAGCATTCGCAGTTGCGGATCTAAATTCACCCACAAATATTTGTAATCCCACAGAAATTTGAAATGGGATGAGACTGTAAAAATTTGTGAGGTGTGCAGTAAAAAAGTAAGTCAATGAAATTCCTCACCCATAAATTCCGCTTGTTTTGGATGCACCCCAAAAAACGGAGCATCAAATTTATCCAGTGTTTTAATTTTCCCGGATCGAGTGGGCAGTCCGTAAAGACCCGGAGTCCATCGACGTCCATCCTCTGATTAATTAATTAATTAAATTAACACGGATTTGAATTTGATTGCACGGAACTCCGTCTCGATTTGATATTAAAATTCCTGTGCCGATTTCGTTTGTATGTATGTACCTGTGATCATGTCAACTCCGTTGATGAGATTCTGCCAAAACTCGTGTAAATTATCACTTTCCGGGAAGCGACCGGAAATTCCGGAAATGACAACTTCATCTCGGTCCAGGGCCGTACGAGGATTCGTGTAGTTTTGTGAGGACATTCTGAATGCACCTGCACTTGAAAGCGAGAGTGCGGAAATGTTAATTTCCTGCTCCTTTTTGCTTCAACTCCAACACTCGAGCTTGCGATTCACGGTTTCAACTTGAAAGTGAGCTCAAGAGTTTACTCTGTGAGTTGATTATTCATAATGATTATGAATATATTATGCAGGATTATGCAGACGGCATCGACGCTTTATGTGCGTATTATATTTTAGAGGCTGCAGGAGATGGAAGGACTAGTTGATTTGCATGTGCTTGAGTGTGTTTGTTGTTGGGATTTAGACGCTGATAAATGCAGTGGCTGGCTGATTACAGGCTTCTCAACTCTCATGTTGAACAAGCATGGAAAAAACTTGCTGGACTTTTTCAAGCTGCTTCCTTTGCACAGGGATGAATTTGAGCTTTAATAGCTCATTTATGCTCATTTAGTATTTAGTACGTGAGGAATTAATAGAAAAGAGTCAATGGAGCGAGTTGGGAAGAACCAGTTTATTTCTGTGGTGTTGGTGCACCCGTTCATTTCGCGTGAGTTTAATTCGTACGTCAAGTACAAATTGGTATCCAACACAGCAAAGTCAATTCCCACTCTTCGTCCACTTTGCATAAAAATCGTGGTGTGAATTACACATTTATGTGTTTTGTGTGGCCGAGTGCTCCACATTGCACATTCAACACAGACTCGCCAGTAAACAGGAAAAGAAGCAGGAGAACGTGAGATTTGAGCCATTCTGCCGTCTGACGTCTGCAATAAACAACAACGTTGTGGGAAATCCCAGCTCAACCTTCAGCCACACTACATTTTCGCGGCCTTCTATCTTTTTATTATTTTTATTATTTATTCATTTTTCCTATTTTTTCCTTTTTTTTAGATACGATCAAAACCAATTGTTTATTTGGCGTTTTTAATTTGAGTCCGACTCGCATTCGATCCTAACCAAACTGAGAACAATTCTCAGGTCATAAAAAACTACACGTTTCTTTCCTTTTCCTCTTTGAATTGGTTTGGGCAAATCTCATCTCTCTCCAGCCCACAAAATGACAGATTTGTCCAGACCAAGAAACGAAAATGCAAAATAGCGTCATTCCGTTCAACATTGAGGAATATTCATATGAAATCTCTTTCGTTTTACTTTCCTTCTCATCCCTACAATTTTTCCAACTCTCACAAGTCAGCTTTGGAGCAATAAAATACAAATTACGCATCTCAGAACGTGACTTGGAGTAGCAATCATGTTTTTTGTTAGTTTTGTCCTGAGTCTGGAATTGGAGTGTGCTTTAATGACGACAATTATGATCTCATTAGCACAAAAATGGAAATTTGTATGCAGCTGCTGACGCACGGGAGGGAAATTCATCCAATCAGAAATCGGGATAACAGGAAATGCGAATCCAAACCAAACCACAAAATGCATTTTAAATCCCGTTTTTGTTTCACTTTCGAAATTTGAGCATTCTGTTTCTTCTCTCGCATTTCGTTAAAATTTATGAGAAAATCAAAAAAAGTGTTCGGATTTTTGTAGCTATGAAATCTTTGAGAGCTCTTGTGACGGCTGCTTTTGTCTTGCTTCTGCATGTTGGAAAAGCTTTAAGATCAGGGAAATTAGAACTAGTGCAGGTGATTCATCGTCATGGAGACCGGACACCTTTTTTTCCGTTTCCTATAAACGCGACTGCAGAGGAAGTGAGAAGAGAGTGGCCAATTGGGTTTCAACAAATCACCAACGTAATTTATTCACATGCCTCTGAATTTCCGCTCTGCCTCTGGGGTTTTCTACTCTTAAAGTCCTTGTAATTTTGTTTATGCAGAGAGGTTTGGATCAAACCCGA
This sequence comes from Sminthurinus aureus, assembly GCA_034698265.1. NCBI lineage: Eukaryota > Metazoa > Arthropoda > Collembola > Symphypleona > Katiannidae > Sminthurinus > Sminthurinus aureus. Next base: position 19,991 of record JAQGBH010002377.1, on the reverse strand, counting down.
GAGCTCGGACAGTTCATTCGGAAACGGTACACCGGATTTCTGCCCGAGAAATACGACTGGAATGACATTCTGGCGGTGAGCTGAAATTTTTAATGCGTGCAGCCGTATTTTATTTCATGCTACAGCCTAAATTCTACGTGGATCTGCGTTTGTCATGAAACGTCTACTGTTTGTGTTGATTGTTGATTGTTGATGCAGGTGAGCTCACCAGTGGAGTACGCAATTCGAAGTGCTAATTCGGTCCTTCGCGGGCTTTACCCTTCGCAGAATATCCCAGTCCGGACCATTCCACCGCCGCTCAACAACGTAAACAAACCTTTTGACCTTTGACCTTTTTCTAGGCATAACTTGACTATTAAACTCAACTTGAATTATCATCACATCCGCACCTTTGACCTTGTCATCATCACCATTTGTTTCCGTGCCAATTTATTTCTAAATGAATGGAATGTTGTGTGAACACAGATTTTCTTGCTGGAGGACAAAATTGCAAATTGTCCGAGGTTTGAAGTGGAGCTTGCCAAATTTACCCAGGGATCAAAATCCTACCAGGAAATGGATAAAGAGTTTGAGCAAGTCAAAAGGGAGTTGGTAAATGTGCTTGGAAACCAAACGGACCTGGAGCACGCAACAGAAGTTTTTGACTACCTCGCTGTTTTGGTGAAGACGCTTTATTCACTCTACCGTTTCAGTTTTCAATATTTGTCTATTACCTATCGCAATTTTTGTAAATCCCTGCGGATTTTAGTAACTCACCAATTTGTGTGTGTGTAGGAAAATAGCGGGAAGCCACTGCCCTCCTGGGTGACGCCACACATGCAAAAAATGAAAGAACTGTCCATCCTCTACCTCCTGCAGAGACTGACCGGATCACTGGAATTGAAACGACTTTCATCCGGAATGCTCCAAACTGTGGTTTCAGCCATCGAGGAACTAAACAACAACGCTCTTCAAAACGGCTACACGTTCGGCCCGGCTCGAGCTCTTCAAATTTTCCAAGAACACGCAACTGCCCACTGGAGAAAGTTATTGGCCCACGGAAACCGGAAACTCTACCTTTTTAGCGCCCACGATTTCACACTGGCCCCCTTCATGGAAATTCTTGGTATTTTCAACCAAATCAACCCGCCATATGCCGCCGCCATCTTTGTTGAAGCACGACGAGAACCAAATTCAGGTCCAAATTCAACCCACCCAAATGATCTCACCATTGAAATTTTCTACAGAAACACAACCGAAATGGAACCGTTTCTATTGCAAATTCCCGGTTGCACGTCGCCCTGCCGATTTGAGCGGCTCAAGGAAGTTTTAGCCCCGGTCATACCAAAAGATTATGACTCCGAATGCAAACTTCAAAATTAAGCATCGTACGAATAAACCCCAATCATTTTTAACAAGTCTTTGCATTTTTGAAGCACATGCGAATATTTATTATTAAATTCAAATATTTCACGCAGTTTAGTTACATTTTATGGTCTCAAAATAGTGAATTGTGGAAAAATTAAAATTAGTAGTTTTTTTTATTGAATTTAAGAATTATGGCCCAAGGACGAAAAACGGAAGGGTTTGCAATGGTGCTGGGAAATTTTGTAGAGTTGCCGGTCCGGTGTAGACGGTGTTCTCTGTTCCGTTGATGTAAATCCAGTTACCCCTGGGTAGATAAATGTCCCTTGCCCTCGCCCCCTCCTCCACCACTGGCGCCACCAAAATTGTATCGCCCAACATGAACTCTAAAATTTACACAATTTGTCATGAAAAATCCAAGGACGGAATTTTGATTTTTATAAGCATCTAAAGCATTGAAATGGTAGAGTAGAAAAATGTCGGTTACGATCGTCAATTGTGTATGTTTTTTGGTCGGTGGGGTCAAACCACCACATGGGGCGATTGATGGGGACAGGATCTGCCACTGCTTGCTGCGCAGCACGAAGAATTTCATCCTAAAATAATTTAATCAAACCCTGTACTTTGTGTTTTCTACTGCGTGACATTAAACATTTGAGTTCGGATGAAAACTAGAAAAAGGTACGGTATAAAGTGAGCGCAATTTCATCATGTCTCGAACGAGCTGCACCGTCTCTTCATCATAAGTCCAGGGGACGAGACTGAACTGGACGCTCGGCATAAAAGTGTTTATCTCCACCCACCTGCACAAACACGGAACTCATTTCAATTCTCAATGCTTATTTAAATTCCCGCCAAATACTCAAACATGCCCAAGGGAAACCATAGAGTAATTAAAATACCGAATGTACAGTTCCTTCGAGGGCAGTCCGCCGTACGCATTCCCGCCAATCATATCCGCCAACACGAAAGGATATCTGTAAATATTAGCACATCCTCTTTTACACATTTTGAGCCAAAAACAAAAATTTCAAGTAATTCTTGTGACGCCATCTTGATTTTGTATGCTATTTTTGCGCCATTTTCAAAGTAGTTAATGTTTACCCTTTGATTCCAAAGTCGAGGAGAGACGGGATGATAGATTTCAAGCCATTGTGCTCACTGCAACATCCATAAATAGACAAATCCTTAAAACTTTTCTAACCATTTTGGCGTAATTTTTAAATGCATCTTTATTTTAAAGTTGTGAAAATTAATTTAATTTGTTTTTTACCCCCAATCTGAACTTTTGTCATTAAATCGAATAAAAATTGGTTCTCCCTATAAAAATAATAAATTTTCATTTTTTGCTAAAAATGTTCTAGACTTATTTTAGAAATGATGAGAATAAAACTTTACTTGGTTTCGATGGGCAACGCGAACTTCGACCATTTTGCCAAATTTGGCGACTTCATGAACATATTTTGTGGTGAATACATTTGGCTCCAGACTCGGATCCACATTCTACATTTTTAAATTTAAAAAAAGGCAAAGGTAAGAATTGTTACAAATAAGATAAAGTTGTTTAGAAATAAAAGCGAAAGTTATGCTAAATTCACCAGTCTGTGATCGTGCGGTAAATATCCAGCTTCACCAGCATCTGAAAATAATTGAACAAAGAGAAATGACTGTCACATGACAAATGACAAATTATCTCATCTCAAAAGTTACTGGATAAAATGCGTACCAAATTTGAAAGCATCAAATCCGTAGTCATCTTTAATCTTTTGGAGCCTCTGGCTGAACCACTCAAGTGCTTCTGGGTTTGTGATGTCCAGATATCCGGCGTCTTCTCCTCCCCTCGTCCACCAACTCGTCAATCCCATTTTGGAATCCTCATCCTTCACCAGAAATCCTTGTTTCATCGCGTAGTTGAACATGGGGCACTCTGCAACATCAAATTCCCCACATAAAATCTATTCAAAACGATAAGAGAGGAAAAGAGTGTGGAAATTACCGTAGTTGACAAAGGGATGCGCCCACAGGGTCACTCGCAGTCCTTCGCTCTTTAATTGGGCCACCATCGCTACAATACAAAATGCATTACACCAAATTTATTCCGACGTTTATCCACTGGATTAATTCACTAATAATTTCAAAAATGCCGGTAAAATTTGTTGGAATACGAACTTTTTGCTGATGGAAATTTGTCCAAGTTGAATTCAATGTCACCATAGCATTTTTCCCTGTTGAAAAGAATAAATAACTCCATTTTTAAAAAGTACTTTAGTTTTATATAAAAAGAGCCAATGGGATTTTGAAACTTAAATGAGAAATTCACCAGTCGTCGTCGATTTGGATGTGCGACAGGAAATCCAGTCCAAAATGAGCTGTTAATAATCATAATAATTCCAACTTATTAACCTGCCCAGAATTGAGGAGACAAATACAAATGCAAGAGCATGTAAAAAGTACATTTAATTTTCACCTTTGATATTGGCTGCGAATTCCAACACTTTGCTCTGATTAATTTCCGCCTTGTATTCTGCATTAAAATATCACCATTTTCAGTAACTTGACCTTTTAACCCCTCAAACGACCTCTAGAATCTAGATAAATAACCTATAAAATAAGCGTTGAATGCATACCTGCCCACGTGGAAAAAAATGGCCGAAGGAGCATATCTTGGTCCGCCATTTCTCGAGGTAAATCGTAGAACCTTTTGTAGGCGCGTTGATGCACATCTCGGAAATTTTCTCCGTCAACTCCGCTGCACACGTCGTATTTCAACCTGAAAGGATTCAATTGTCAACATTTATAAAATATCAATTTTAATTCTCTCCACCAAAAATGAGTATTCGTCGAAATAAAAAATGAAAATGAGAATGACAATAAAACGGAAAAAAGGTTACTCGAGAGTTTGACGCCTCTTGAACGGCCATTTGTCTTCCGCCACAATGCACAATTTATTGGGGTGAGTTGAATTTACACCTGCTCAAACAACACCAAACAAAAGGATGTCATTAAAAATTCTGAAAATATTTTGTAGGGCATTATTTCAAGGGCAAAATCAGAAAAATGCGACGCACTAAAAAATAGAGGTACATCTTCATCAACGTGAATAGCAATTCCGCTTGAAACCACCCAATAATTCTCCAGCACCGCATCATTCACAATCCCCGTCGCCCTGGAAATATCAACATTTAAAATGGCGTCCATTAATTAAAAGCCCATATTAAAAATGCACTGGTTGTGAAAATCATGATTTAATTATGGTGATTTTTACATTGGGCTCTCGCCCCTTTGGACTTTTTCGATTGGCCAGCTCTCCGGGTGCTTTGGGCCGGGCCCGCCAAACCAATGGACGCCATCTTGTAGGTCGAAGCAGTCCTCCAGTCTCCTCGCCTCAGTAGAGGTCCAGTGAACACGAGAGCACATTCCACTCTCCGCGCTCGCCCTTTCGATGGAAACTTGGGCGAAGTCGCCCCAGTCCAAAATGATGGTGGCTTCCGTTGAATTGGGGTTGACTGTAGGGGAATTGAGGACGTCGGGGAGGTCCATCCCGATGTGGTCAGTCAGTGCAACTTTGCCCAGTGATTCAAAAATGAGGTTCATGGAGCTTTGACCCGAGTGTGGCTCCGAGTTGACCTTCCCTTCCAGCTTCACCTGTCCACGCTGTCCAGGAGCGGAATTGGAACTGAAAATTGAAGTGGACGTTGTCTCAGTTGGAAAAGTTGCGATTGCGGCGACGATCATCACCACCATCAGCACAGGAGACAAATCTCCTGTTCAAAATTCAAAACATTTCCATTTTTTTAAATCCTCTCTGCAGCCGCTAAACGAAGTTAAAAAAGAAGGCAAAATCCCAAAATTTCAAATAGAACGGACTATTTTCCACATTTTCTTACGTTTCTTTCCCATTTTGATTTTGCTCTCTTGTTCCTTTTTGACTGTGTGTTTTGTATTTTGTATTTTGTATTTTTATTTTAGCAATCCGAATGGAACAAAATCCAGTAGGAATCTGTTTCAAATACTTTCTGTGTCAATTATACACAGCGAGTTGACAATCAGGAGCAAACTCTCCTTATCAAAACACACTGTCACACTGGACTTGATTGATGGCTCTCAAACTAAAAACTCCCAACAAATATCAAACCAAACAACAAATATGAAACAACAGATGCCAAAAGTATTATTATCAAGTGTTCAATTTGATTGATAGCATCACATTCAATTTGCATAACGATAAATGTACAATCCCAAAACAGTGCAAATGTTTCATGTCCCACTAAAACAAATGCGCATGGTTTGATCTGAGTGTAGGAAAGTACATACATGATTTTCCCCTGCTTTGCTAAATGAATAAGCCACGGAACATTGCACCCAGTTTCATCAGAGTCAAGTCAAAGTGACGAAAGGGAGAGGAAAAAAGAGGGAAATGACACATGATTTGTGTGCTAATTAAGTAGATAAATAATGACACGCCTCTCTTCTCCGTTCTCTTGTCGATTCACATAAAAAACAACGGGACGCTCCTTGCCAATGGAATTTTTATGCGACAGACAAATTTTCCAGAGTTGGTACAAAAATTCCGCTTGTGCAAATCCTGCATCTCTCAGAATGATGAAGAACAAAGTAAGAAGAGCTCATGAATATTCACAAATCCCCTTTCCACATCAACGCATCACTACATTTCCTTCCTTTCCTCACTCATTCAGTTACACAGTTAAAGCGGAAAGCAGAGGAGAGATACAAAATACGAAGACGTGGATTCACATTCACACTCACCTCTTATCAGGCGGAGAGAGAGAAAAATGAAAATGCTGTTCAAATACTTGTAAAAATTGAATAGGTGCAAAGTGAGGAAATATTAACATTTTGAGGCGTATCTAAATGTTGACAATCTCTTCCAGCTCTATCAGATCACACGTGACAATTAGCATGAAAAATTGCGCAAATTCCATAACAATCTACAAAAAAGAGTACCTGACATTAGACTTCGAACTTCGAACAACGTTCATCCAATGTTGTCAACTTGTTCTTCCATTTCTTCACCAAAATCCTAGATTTGGAAATCAAATCGAGTATTTAGAATAGGAAATGAACTTGGATTAATTATTCTTGTCAACTTGCAATCAATTCTCAAATCTCAAATCTCAAATCACACAAACTTTCTTGTTATTTTGTTGTCATGGATTCCGATGTTTTCTCCACATTTAATTTGTTTAACTTGAACGGTTTAAAAAATGCATTTAAAATTTAAATGAATCAAGTAAAACTGCATATTTAAATCTGGGCCGCATGGAAAATTAATCTTTTTCCGTGTGCACACGTCGGACTGCATTTTAATATAAAAATATGTACGGATCCCCGCCCGCGATGATGGCACCCGGATACGGCCCACCTCCGGTTTACGCAGGTTTCATTTCATTCTCCATTCTAAATCATCCCATTTGTAATCTTTGTTCAACTTTCCTCCCACTTGAATCTTGAATAATAACACTGAGCGTGTTGTGTCTAATTTGCAGGTGGACAAGCCTACTACCAGCCGCCCTACCAACAACAGCAACAACAGTCTGGCGGAATCAATCAAAACACACTTCTCATGTATGTACTCCCAACAAAGTGCACAACATTTATCAATTTATATGCACAGATTTTAATAAGCTGGGCTAAATGTATGTATGACTCTAGGATGATGATGATGAAGAATCAAGGTGGCGGAGGTTGTGGAGGAGGGGGCTGTGATAGCGGAGGGTACGGCAGACCTGGAATGGGAGGCATGGGTGGTATGGGCATGATGGGTGGTGGTATGGGCGGAATGGGCAGTGGTATGGGTGGTGAGGGTCTTTTAGGACGAGGTGGAGGTGGTCTTGTTTCTGGCGGTGCTGGAGCCATTGGGAGAGGACTCGCGAAAGGAGGCAAAGGCATAATAAACGCAGACGATTGCACAAAATGCTGTGCAATTCTGTGATTTTTATTTGTATTTATTGTTTGGGTTTCATCAAAAATGTGTTTTTAATTTACAAAACTGTTCAAAGTTGAAAGTGATCACGTTTTTTTATTGTTTTGAAATAAAATGTGTTTTTGTCACCTCTTTATTGTTATTTTACAAGAGACTTGTCATGGCACAAATTCTTAGATTGAGTTCAATTTCATCCCCCATCAACATTTCCTTTTTTAACAAGAGTTTACTAAATTTTACAAAATAGGGATTAAAATAATAATTTCTCAAATATTCCAAAATTTTGCCATGGGACAAACCGTCAACCTGCGGCAAATTTGCTAATTCATTTTTAACCAATTCGCTACCATCTGCACACGACTCGAGCCAAAATGGAGTAAAATGATCATCCGCGTCAAGAAAACCCATTTTTTTCAATGACTGTCTCAATAAATCTTGAAAATTCAGTGGCAAATGAATATTCAAGTTTTGTTCCTTCAACTTTGACTCAACTTTGGAAAAGTCTAAAGGAATGAGTAAATTTTGCCCCCGTTTTGAAGGGCAAATGCGCCCAAGGTCGTTTTCATCTTTGTCTATGAATATTGTACAGCAAAAATAAGAGCTTTGACAAGCATTCAAAAAATCTGGGAATGAGAGGGCGTCAGGACTTTGACCCTTTGTCTTTAATTCTTGCACCAGGGATTTGTGCATTTTCTGGAGGAACGAGTCTTTTGCATTGTAACTTTGAAGACTTTTCTTCATTACCAGAGCTGCTCTCTTCATTTCCTCCAGCTGATCACTCAGACAAACGGCACTTGCGTACTTTTTCGGAAAGTGGAAAAATAACTGAGGGGCATTTGACCTCGAACTGGATTTGACCTTTGACCTGACAATGAGGGACGGCGTTGGGCAGTATTCAATAATGGGCGAGATCGTCAGGTCACTGAAAAACCTATCAGTCAAAATGGTGGAGTCCGCAGATTTCTCGTAAATTCTCAAGTATTTCAGGTGCCGCGATTCTGCAGTTGAAATTCCTCTCCAGTTGACTGTGACCTCTAGCGGGTGGAAAAGAAAAAGTGAGGCTTCGTGGGAAATAACTAGATTGCTTTCTAGGTCAAGAATGGAGGGGCGATCCGACGGAGTGTGACTCAAGCAGGATCTAAAATTTAAACATCAAACTCAAAATTATTTTATTTATTAGAATAAAAAGTGGTTTTTGGTTCACATTTTTTGTAGTGGACCAAGTGATTACTTTAAAATGGACGTCGGAGTTTCACGTAGTTTGACCGCCAGCTCTCGAGGAAGGTTAGCAGTTTGACAAACTTGGGTCAAAACTTCCTGACGCTCCATGGACGTGGAAAACCGCTGGAGCATTTCAATCACGATGATTCCAATGCTGTAAATATCCGATCGCTTTGAAAAAAAACAAAAAAGGTCACCAAAATTACAAAACGTGAAAAGGTCAAAGGTCAAAAATTGTAAAATTGCGAAAGACGGAAATTGAAAATACCTTACATAATCATAAACCGCTTTGACCTTGCTCTTGATTTTGGATCGAACTTCGGGCGCAATGTAAAAAGACGTCCCCAAATTCATGGTCAGTCCTTCCTTTTCTTCTTGTCCGTTTTCCATTTTAATTTCCGAGAACCTGTGGAAACAACAAATCCAATCATCAAAATCCACTCGGATCCTCCATTTTGATGACCTTTTTGTAAATTGATTTGTGACCTCTTTGTGCTTAGGCCGAAATCACCAATTTTAATGGTGTTGCAAGTTGTTATGAGGATGTTGGCGGGTTTGAGGTCTCTGTGGATGACGCCATGCGAATGGATGTACTCGATCCCCTTGATTATTTGTCTGAGATAAGACCAAATCTGCGGGGAATTTTCCGGAAGCCCTTTGTCAATCGCCTCTCTGGGAAAATTAAAAAAAGAAACAAAATCATTACGACTTTTCCATTCAGAATTGAATTCGGTTTTAAATTTCCAGAAAATCACCTTAAATTGCTACCACAAAGTTCCATTTGAATGTACATGGCCAACGGCGACAAACTGCTGCTACTTTCGCTCCACGCGCTCTGAGAACTCTTCTGCTTTTCTTTGTTTTTGGAGGAGGTTGAAGAGCTGCCGCCTTCAAAAAATATGCCATTTGAAGATGTTACCGAGGTCAAGGATCTGCCTTGTGATGATTCCGAATTGGTCGGCGTATATTGGAACCAGCTGTTAAAATACCGCACTACATGCGGATGCGTCAACTCGCACAGGATTTCCAGCTCCTTTTTTTGCTTTTCTCTTTCTGCTTCACTAGAAGCCAAGGATATCTCCTTCACAGCGTACAACTTGCCATCTAATTTGTGCCTCACCTGAAAAAATTAAGAGTGAACACAAAGAATGTGAAAATAACTATTTGAATAAAATTAATGAGCGAAAACATAAAAAATGTTTTTCTTTTACTTTCAAGACGAATCCGAACCCGCCGGAGCCCAATTTTTGGAGGATGTCAAAATCCGTATCCAGTCTTCTAAACTTTAATTCCGTTTCCAAAGAGTCTACGGATTTATCAGTAGTTTCGGAATCCGAATGAGAATCCTCTATCAGCTGATAGGAAGTGCTGAATTCGTCTTTGAAGGACGCTCGAGTTTTTTCAAAGCCACTTTCGGAAAAGAGAGAGCGTTGAAACTTAAAGGGCGCTTTTATGGCTTTTGTTGCAGATAAATTGACCCAGGGGTCGTTGAGTATTCGAAGAAGCTGGAAACACGATCAACATAAAAGTGACTTCAAAATTTCTTGTACAACTATAAAATTTGAATTTAAATGTTTTAAAAATTCAACGTACTTGATCTTTTAGCATTTCCTTCGGCGTTTTACCACAATCATTTTGGATGGCTGATTGGATCTTCATTAAAGCCCATTCCAATTTCCCAACTCTGTCTTTCTACTCAACAACATCAACATCAACATCAAAATCAAGGATTCCTTTTAGATCTTGGGAGTTGTCGATCGAAGGAACATAAAAGAATTATTCACAAATTGCCATTTTGAAATATACGTAAACTTACGGAAGCCAAACAGTGACCACAGAGAAAAGGCGGTTGAAAATGACCAGAGTTTGAAGTTTCACTGGAGCTGTCTTCCAGATATCCTTGACTGCTCTTTTCACTTTGCCCCTTCTTTTTCTCCTTCCCTTTTTCCCTCTCCACCTCCCTTTTCTCCTTGTTCATTTTGCCGTCCCTTTTGTTCTGCTTCCTCTCTTTTCCCTTGAGATCTCTGGCCGAGGAGGAATTGGACCTTTTGGAAATGGAGGACTCAAAATACTCGACGAACAACAGAGACGACATTTACAGGAAATCAACTCGGAAAGAGGAAATAAATCCAAAAAATCCGAGATCAAATTGAACTCAAACTGTGTTATTCAGCCGTGAATTAATGAGCAGACCCTTTATTTTTCATCCAGCTCAATGCTCAATGCTCAATTTAAAAGTTGAAAGTGGAAGGATCAAAGTTGAGCAGAAGAGAAATCAGCCTTTGAGTTCATGATCATTAATAAATTATTCCACACGTTTGAACTTTTGGTGGCTGAATTGTATGTAAAACAAGGATGCTGCATCACAATGGAATAATTAATTAACTGCATTTGATAACGAAACTTGGACACTTGACTCATTCCATTTAATTCAACGTCCTTATCAGAACTTGATAGCTATTGTCAATTATTCTGGAACTGACCGTCATCACCTCACCTCAATGCAATGCTCAGTCTCAACACAGCCTTTGTTTTAGATATTCCATTTTAAATCCAGTAAAAATACAAATTTCCACTTATGGTACAAGTAAAAAATCACGCTGTACACAAAATCACCTTAAATTTATGATTCAGTGCAAAAGCATCAAGTTTTTGATGTGAAAAACCATTTGAAACATCCAACCCAAACTATTTTTATTTGTTAAACTGAGACACCATTAAATTGGAAAAATCCCGAGTCTGATCACCTTTTTCAGATGACAAATACAAAATGCGTGACTTATGGACAGTTTGGCTCTTTTTCGTTCTTGGAACAATCCGAGCCTTCGCAGACACTGTCGTCCTCGTCCGGCTTCTCCTTGTTACACTGGGATCTGTAGGTGTCATCGCAAATGCACTCTGTGACTCCAGCTATAGTGAGGCAACCGGAACTGTGTCCCGGTTTCCGCTTCACACAATCTCGCGTCACCTTGCAACTCTGATCTCTTTCCCAAGAACACACTTGATCCGCCCCGCACGATTTATAATATCCCTTACAACTTTTATCCTCCTTTTCACACTGGCAAAATAAGGATTTCGGTTTTTCTTCCTCTGCAATAAAAATGAGTGGTTGACTTTAAAAGACTTTTAATGAAACAGACAAGAAAATAGTTGATTTGGAAATTAGGAAAAAGAACCTTCAGAACTCCAAGACATTCCGCACTGTTTTTCTGGATGCATGGGGCACAGTATTAAAAGGGTTATGATGCCCCCCAAAAATAGGCTGCTGAAAATCACTCCAGTGACGACACAGCAACGATTTGAACATCCACAAAGCGATTCACAACATGTTTTCTTTCGCTTTAACGGTGTGCCCGAGGGGATGAACTGACCCTGAACTGGACCTGGCCCTTGACCCTGACCTTGAGTATTTGACCCGGTTTCAGCGGCAACATTCAAACTGCTTACCTGAGGTTGAGACGCGGCATTAGGGAGACTCTTCTCTGACGTTGTTTTTTCATTGCTCATTTTAAATTTACCTCCCAAATTTTCACCAATTGAAAAGACAGCGGTGGATTTGAATTTTGAATTTTAACTAAAGTAAAGTTACCGACCTTCATCCACCGACCACCGACTTTGAAAAAATTTCTAAGTCCAAAATAAAAAAAAGTTCAAAACCTATCTAAAAAATATTTTAATAACCATGGCAGCAAAAAAAAAATTCGGTTTACACCATGAACCCTGAACTACAAATTAATTTGCAACTTCCCTCCTAAGCAAATCAAGTTGCTCACCATAGATTTGCATCATGTCATGTTTTTTGGTCTTTCTAGGGTACAGAGAGCCCAAAAGTTTCAAAACGGTTTCATTGGACTATAAAAGTATCGAAGTGATCAAAAGATTTTTCTCATGTACTGAGAATTTGGAATCACCAAAAAAAACACAAGCCATGGAAACAGGAATTGGAACACGGTGTCTTTTGTGTTTTATCTTATGTAGTGTCAAAGGAACTCGAGGCTCAAGAATCAAGAAATGTGTATAACTTTTTCAAAGTCGCTGGCTTTTGCCTTTGTCAGTTGTCAGCGCAAGAATAAACCGTAGTCAAAAGAGAAGCAAAACAGACGAAAAAACTTGAAACAAAGAACGCCTAAAAAACAGACATTTTTAAATGGCGTCAAACCAGCAGTTCAATGTCAAAACCCTGTAAATGTCCTGTAGTTTTCATTTATTTTTCATCACATAGTTAAATGTTAAATGGACAAAACTCAAAAGGGCCGTGTTCAGGTTTAAATCAGGTTTAAATAAATTCAAAAGCTCATTTTTCAAGAACATCTCGATATTGTGTTTACTTTAATACGCCAACAAGCAACAGGAAATTTTACATACACACAAAGCGAGGACGTGTGTGTGTACTTTGTAAAATTCATTTCATATTCATTCCATAATATTGTATCTCCTTACAGTTTGTAGTTCTCAGCTCGTTGTCGTTGTGTGGATAGTTACACAAAAAAATCACGAGTAAAAGAGATTCACGAGACATTAATTAAAAAATACGTGGAATTCCAACATGATAAATAGAAAAAAGACACGTGTTGTGATTTTGTAGATTACATTTTGCTACAATCTACAATTTAATTGTCTCAAGTCTCAAGTGGAACGCCGTTGGAGATTTCTATAAATATTAGATGATACAATTCAGAATCCACAGAATGTTATTTATGTTACCACACTCAATACTCAATACTCAATTCTCCCAATCTGTTTGACTGAAAAGAAACAACAAGCACGAATAAAATCAACATTAAAAATTACTTTTTCTCTGTCCAGTTTTTATTATCGGACGCTTGTCATATAAATGCATATTTATATAAAAAACATTAAATAAAATTTTGAAGGAATAAATTGAGAGAGATTGATAGAGTAGACCGGCTTTTGGTATGCATAACATTTAGATTGGTAGGAACAAACAAAAAGATGATTGGAACTTCTGAGTTTCCCAATTCTCAATTCATCTGCTTCATCCATCATTGACAAAACAATTTAATGTTTCATCTATCTCTATCTTTGATCTTTGTCCCATTTTTGAAATGATTTTGTATGAATGATTGCGCAATGTGAAGCCTTGCTAAAACAGTTATAATTTCCTTGTAAAATCTCAATAAAAAAACAACAATAGAGAAAAATATATATTCTCTGGGTTCTGGGTATCAAATTGGGAAATAAACCAGGACGCAGATGGACTATAAAATTTGAATTCCTAATTCATTTAGGTATCAATTTTATTCCCTTTTCGTCTCACGTTCTATTCTGTGTATTTATAAATACTAAATACATTAGGATATTGCATTTTTGGAATCCCAAGAGCTCCAGTTGTTGTTGTTCAAAGTTGATATTTTGTTTCACACTTGATCAATGTATTTTACTAGTTATTACTCAACATTTAACATTTAAAACACAGAAAATCAGCTGCTCATAAAATCTCAGTTTAAAATAAATGATTGTTCATTGTAAATTCTGTGCTCTGTTTTCTACACTCTGACACATTGTCACAAAACAAAACACTCGTGTTTTGTCACGTGTTTCCAGATTTTTTATTGCTAGCATCGAGGACTCAAATGCATTCAACAGGGTTATTTTAATTCACATATAAGTGCATAAAGCCAAAAGTCTGGTATAAAAATGGACAATTCCAGGTGAATTTTTATCACTCATCTCTCGAAATCATCTACTCTCAATTTTCAAGTTTCTAGTCTCAAGTTGTTTCTTTTTTTTACTGATTTTAAAATCTCCGTTTCCCGTCCATCTTCTTTCTTACTCACAATCAGGCGAAATTATGCTGTTCACCAGATTCACTGCTGTCTTCGCTACAATTGTTTTGGTTTTACTACTAAACCAATCGGTATGATAAATCTTTTTAATTATTTGTAACATGATGATTTTATGGTTAACTTTTAATTCTTTTTGTATCTTTTGTTTTTACTATCAAGTCTAAAAAATGTTTGGTCACTTTTAGGAAAATTCCATTTATGTTTTGAGCACAAAGACGTTTATGTGTATTTTTTGTACTTTGTTTTCGTTTTCAGGTGGATGTTGGTGGATTTACCATGAAATTATCATCTCGAGCCAAAACTGGATCGGCGGCAGGTGAAATGGACACTTCAATCAATTGGAGAGATGGAGAACAACAATTCCCGTGCATTGAATATTTTTCCCCAACCGCAGAGGAAGCTGATGCCATATGTGACGACTTTGTATACGATAACGGTTGTGATCATGGTTTTTTGGATTACCACCCAGGCGATATCAGCATCTGCTGCTGTGACTAACAATGTTTTCTACTGTGATACACAAAAAATTCTACAAGTAAAATCATTACAACATTTCGATAATTGATAATTATAAATTATTATACAAGGTTTTATATCACTCAAGTGTCAGTACAAATCAATGAAATATTTACATGTGAAAATCCAAATGTTCTTGATTTAACAACAATAAAGTGCAAGATTTTTGTGTAAAATAAAAAAGAAAACTAAATCCAAATCCAGATAATAATAATATTGAAAAAGTATATTTCTGAAAGTTCCAACACTTTCTGTTTTAATGTTGCATTTTTTCTTTTCAATCTTTTCACTCGTCATGCATTTTTTATTTTTTACTGGACACGGGTTAAAAATCTCTTGAAATAACAATTTATGTTCCATTTTTAATTGCTTTCTCTGATGGACTAGGAATTACAAAGTAAGGATTAAGTGCATGTGCGTAATTCTCTAAGCTTGAATTAATTGTAGCATATAGCATGTTCTTTTCTATCTTTTATGTGTGTACACACAGAAAATTCAACTTTTATTTGCGGCGTTTTTTCATCACTAAAATCACAATCAACTTTTTATTCAGAGAAATCCGAATTTTGAGTCACCACATGCTCCATTGGCACAACATTTCATTATGTAAACGTCAACGGACACTTTTTTGTAATCGGTAAATAAATACCTAAAAATATCATCATATATGAAGGAAAAAGAAGAACAATTATTACTTTGTACTTTTTACACGGAGCTAAAATCGTTTGTCACATTGTTAACTTTGATAAGTAAAGAAAATACAGCGAATGTATAATGTGTAATATTCACTAATAACAGTTGATGTAAGCATAAAAAATATACTTGAGTGCACTTAATTCTACTTTTAACTTTCAACAAGAAAAAAAATCACATCCAGACGGATATTTATACACTATTCTACTTAGTTGCAATTATTGTTGGGGTTGATTTGACGAGGAGGAATTTGCTTGATTCTAATGAGGAACTGAATCTTCAGGAGGATGACATTTGAAATTGTAGTTAGTTAATTGTTCTGTAGTCTTTGGGACAGAGAAGACACGGAAACAATCGTACGCCAGTTTAAATCTAAATTTAAAAATAATATGTAAAATAACGACACAAATTCGAATAATCAATCGTAATAAATAATAAAATACAGACAAATGAAAGTCGTATAAAACAAAATACAATTTTTTTCACTCACCCTTTACTGCAAATTGGAGTTGTACTTCAACGGCTGAATGCTACTCTCGTCCATTGTGTGGCAAGGGGATGAGCATAAAAATGTATTATGACAATTCGGATGGTCACAGTCAAAACTTTTACTCAGACCCTCCCCGTGAATTCTCATGTGACACCTAAAAAATCAATAAACAAAAATAGAAACAAGCTTTTGTATTTTTTTTCTTTTCACATCTGTTCTGAATATAGTATATATTACAAATACAAATCCATAATTAAAAATTAAAATGCTATTCATTAATAAGTCGAGGCTTCATATTTTACAAAAAATACAAAATACAAGTTCAAAATTTAGTAATTCTTTGGTCTTGAACACTTTTGGACATTGTAAACATTGTTCCATTTCCTCCGAAATTTTATGAAGCGCTTCAAAATGGGCCGTGAGATTTACCTTCAATTTAAATCCGGTGGTGGAAAACGGACAAGTGGGTTCTGGACAGAGAAACGGTCGTTTGTCACTACATATGCACAACCATATGCGTATTTACATGTCCCATGCCAAAATAAATCCTTGCTTCAAACAACACTTAAATGAGCTTGCAATTTTTTATTTTTAATATTCTAGTATTTGTTATTCGTACTCACTTTACCCCATTGCGGACACTTAAAACAGTTGGGCCTCTCGTGGACTTTCATGTGCTTCTCTGTATCAATATCAACAATAATGTTTTTTATTATTTTTAAGTTTGGTTAGAAATTAAAAAAGATCCAACCAAAAGGCAAAAGATCATGTAAAATATGAATAGACTTACTCAAATATGCTTCACACTTGAAGAATCTTGGACACAAATGACACATGAAATGTTTTTGCCCTTGATGCGTCTTTTTGTGCTCTTTTAATTGATTTTAGTAAAGAGATGAAAAATTACACAGGTTGTTACAACATTTTGGTCTTGGTCCGGATCTTTTTCTTTTTGTGTTTGAGCTGATGTTGAAGAGGATGAGTGAGAAAAGGAAGTGGAAAATTCTGCATTTTCATCTGTTGGTGGTAATTCTCATCTTTATGTAAATGTACAGCTGATTGAGATCCAACTCTGTTTTTACCTGTTGAAATAGAAATTAACATTTAATTATTCAAAATACAATGTAGAACTTTGGTACAAAAATAAAAATAATTATAAAAATAATTTAGAATGTTGATTTATTTATTTATGAAGCTCAACTTGTCAAATGTGAATTTTAACTGTTCTTTTTTGTGCAATTTTCTTTGTACATACTTCTTTTCTGTGAACTTTTTAAACTGGCTCGTTTCCTGTTGAAATTATTCTTACAATCAGAATCTGGATTCCACACGTCACTTTCTTCTATTTTGTCATGCTTCAGCTCGTTTTCTATTTGTGAATTGGGAGATAAATAATTTGAATCAAAATCACAATCGTTGTCTTGTTTTTCACTCACTTTCCGTTCTACTTTGTTTTCTTCTTCTTTTGTTGGATTTTGATATTCATCATTTTCTTGTGTCAATAATAATAAATAATAATATAATAATAATTATTGTTGTTCAAAGTCAAACGATGGATTTTGTTGTGTATTTGGATTCTCTTCTACTTGTACTTTTCTCTTCTTTTCCTTCTTCCTTTTGAGATGTTTGAGGAATCCAGGGAAACTTCTGTAACTCTTTCAATATTTTTTACACCTACAGAATAAATTACAGTAATTACAATATTGCCAATTCAAAGTCATTCCTCATGCTAAGTCTATACTTTATTAATAAAAATTCAAAATGTACATACATGTTACAATGTAATAATTGCAATAATATGTAGTAATTTTTGGTTTTTATTTACTTACTCAACAAGAATTCTGTCTTTTCCTTCAAGACAATACTCGTCCTCGTCATTATTCAACGAAATTGTGTTCTTTAAAATAGTTGAGATTCCTTTGTCCTTTAGTACGGAAACATTAGCTTTTATACGGGTTCTGCACAATTTAAAATTTAAATATATAAAGGAACAATTATTTACACAACATTAAATGCAGAATATTAGAAATTAGAATACCTACTACAAATTACAAATAGCAATAAATTGCACATTGGACAAGAATAAAAAATAGTAAATGAACAATAATAATAACAATTGTCTGTGTTTACTTTTTCTTTGGTTTTACATAGGGATTTTCACTCTGGTTCTGTTTATGACAGGAATGAATGTGATGACAAAAGCTGTCTGAATTTGGAAGTAATTGTTGACATTCATAACAATAGAAATTCACCATTTAGACTCGGAGCCCATCGTCATTATTCTCTTCTTCATCCTCTTCTTCTATTTTGATAGTCACAGCATTTACGTCACAATTTTCCTCATTTTCATGTAATTGCAATTCATCTGGTTCTGAAGACACAGCGTTTGACACGGAAGGATAAGAACGCAAGTCCATAATCTCTGTTAATTAAATAAATTAAACATGAAATGCACAGTCAAAATAAGAACGAAACAGGAATTTCTGTAATTTGTAATTATTCTATTATTTCTTATTTTCAATACAAGTTCTTTTGACTTACATATTACAAATATGACAATTAGAAAGCTTCCGCCTTTCTCGTGTTCTGCTTCTTCTTGACAATTGTCGTCGGTTCACGATGAAAATGTCACGGTGCACAACATTTTCATTAACAAGTTTTGTTAATGAAAATGTTGTGCACCTCAACAACAATTAACAATTAGTTTGTCATCCATTTAACTTTAGTTCAATACAAAATATTATGTCAAAAATGAGAAGCAAAAACCAAAAACCAGTGATGTATAATTGTCAAAATTGCTAATGGTAATTGGGGTAATTGTTTTTCATCCAATTTTTTGCTAATGGTAATTGTCGGTAATTGTCAAATTCCAAATTTTTGGTAATGGTAATTGTAGGTAATTCACAAATGAAAAAAAATTGGTAATGGTAATTACCCCTAATTTTGAGCCGTAATTCCATTAATGCATTACCGAATTTTCTCCAAAAATTTTTTTAACCTAATTTTCGGCTAAAATGGCAAATTTTCGGCTAAAATAGCCACTTTCTGGCTAAAAACGCAAATTTTTGGCTAAAACAACCACTTTTTGGCCAAAATAGCCCGTTTTTGGCTAAAATAATTAATTTTGGGCTAAAGTAATTAATTTTGCGCTAAAATCATTAATTTTTGGCGAAGTTTGTTAACTTTTAGCTAAATTTGTTAATATTTGGCTAAAATAGCTACTATTTGGCTAAAATAGCTATTATTTGGCTAAAATAGCTAATATGTGGCTAAAATAGCTAATATTTGGCTAAAATAGCTATTATTTGGCTAAAATAGCTAATATTTGGCTAAAATAGCTAATATTTGGCTAAAATAGCTATTATTTGGCTAAAATAACTAATATTTGGCTAAAATAGCTATTATTTGGCTAAAATAGCTAATATTTGGCTAAAATAGCTATTATTTGGCTAAAATAGCGGTTTTAGCCAAGTATTTATTATTTTAACCCTAAACTAATTATTTCAGCCCAACATTAATTATTTTAGCCCAAGATTAATTATTTTAGCCCAACATTAATTATTTTACCCCAACATTAATTATTTTAACCTAAAAGGGATTATTTTAACCCAAAATTATTTATTGTAGCCCAACTATTAGCTATTTCAGCCAATCATTAGGCATTTTAGACAAGAGATAGCGATTTTGGCCAAAAGTTAAATATTTTAGCCAAAAATTAATTATTTTAACCCAAAATTAATTATTTTAAACCAAAATTAATTACTTTAGTCAATTATTAGCTATTGTAGCTGAAGATAGTTTATTTTATTCGAAAATCGTCGATTTTATTGTAGAATTAGTTGTTAAACAATTACTTGACCACGGAGGAATCAGAATTAATTAGATTCGGCGTATGAGCGGATGGTGAAAATTTGACGTAAATAGATTCGGATTGATGTGACCGTGATTTTGTTAGAATTAATTTGAATCGGTTATT
>JAQGBH010002376.1:0-24857 GCA_034698265.1 Sminthurinus aureus | reverse complement strand
CCAAGAAACCCAAGAAACCCAAGAAACCCAAGAAACCCAAGAAACCCAAGAAACCCAAGAAACCCAAGAAACCCAAGTAACCCAAGAAACCCAAGAAACCCAAGAAACCCAAGAAACCCAAGAAACCCAAGCAGCCCAAGAAACCCAGGCAACCCAAGAAACCAACGCAACCCAGGAAACCCAAGAAACCCAAGCAGCCCAAGAAACCCAGGCAACCCAAGAAACCAACGCAACCCAGGAAACCCACGCAACCCAAGAAACCCACGCAACCCAAGCAACCCAAGAAACCCAAGAAACCCCCCAAGCAACCTAAGAAGCCCAACGATTTTTTGATATAAAACCTACAAGTAGAAAACGAACGGAAGCTGTTGAACTTGAGAAATTACATATTCCCTTAGATATGTGAAAACGAAGTACGCATCTTGGGAATGATTTTATTTATTTGTAATGATCATAGTTTTATGTTACTGATTTGGTAAATTTGGAGAGTTGTTATGTTTTTACGACATCAAAAGGCAAGTTATGTTAGTCAGTCGTATGCGGCAGTTGAAATCATTGCGGAAGGTTTGCAAGACAAAGAGGTTCAGTAGTTGTAGTTTATGTTTTCAAAAATTCGTGACCTCACAAACGTTTTGACATCCCGATATGTGTTACAATGAATGTTTGGGTTTTGATTCTGACGTTCGGCAAATAGCGTATTTGGTAGATCAGTTCCAAACCCGTCATGTGGCGGGCACGCCTACCTGTAATTTAAATGAATCATCTACATAAAAATATCCAGTGTCTGCGGTCTTCTCTGTAAAACTCATTTCAAAAACGAATTGTTTGATATTGTCTTTTGTAATTAGTGGTTTGCACTTTTTTCTTCACTTTCCCCTTTACCCTTTAACCCCTTTACTTTAAGCACGAGGAAACTCACAAATTACAAATGGCATGCATCTTACCTACGATAATTGATAGTTGAATTGCCTCGAAACACCGTTTTTGAGCTTCCATATAATTAACATGTAAATACTATGGAAACGAAAACGGTGTTGGTAGTTCTTCCACGAGGCAATTCAATTAATTAATACATTGAAACTCAAAGGGAAAAATACATCGTTGTCAGTTGAAGGAAACAATTTCGTTCGCACACTGAACGCATCTTTCTTTTCCATTCATGTTTGCATTGAAACTTTCTTTGATTCTTTGAAAATTATGATTCAACTTTGCAAATATAAAATATAAACTCGGGAGACTTTTGTCAACCCACCCAGATTGGAGATTTGCTCGACGGTCGATAGTAGATTATCAAATATAATATTAAATCAAGGGACAAACCTCAATATTTTCTGATCACGTTTACTTCTGTTCTATTCTCTTTCGTGTTAAGTTTCAAGTTAAGCTCTTTATTTGTCTCTCTATCCCATTTCCCATTTTCACCTACTTGCTAATTTTTACTGTAGAAATTTAAGTTCAGTCAATAGAAGATCTTAGACAAGCAAGGGAAACAACAAAGACAAATGACAACTGACAGCTGAAAATGACAGCGGTAAAATATTTATTTTTTGAACCCATTATAAAATCAGTGGGTAAAAATAACATGCAACACTCGGAATTCGAATTGAATTGCTGACCTCATTTCACAAAATATTCAACCGAAAATGGTGAGATAGTTTAAAACATCAACTGACAAGTTTCAAGTTTGACGTTAAAAGGAAAAGTGCCTTTGAGCTTTTGTATTCCTGTTAACTGTTTACCACTACACAAGCATTTACCTAGAACTTGGAGAAAATCTAGAAGCAAAAGCTCATTCCATTTTCCCGGTATGTCACGCGTTACCCTTTATGCGGCGCTGTGTGTAATTCATTTCATAATCAAATATTTGAGTGGATAATAAATAATAAATAATAATCTTAAAAAATGCAGGATATTCAAAATTCAAAATTCAAACTAAATGTTCCAGGTAATTTTCTAAATATAGAAGCTTTTTTCTGTTTCATCGTGCAGGAAGCACAACGCACAATGCACAACAGGAGCAAAGACAAAAGAAGGTGAAAAGTGAACAGTACCGAGAAATTCCAATTTGCATCTTGTAGTTCGTTCACGGAAGAGACTTTTCTCTGCTCCCTTTTCTCTACAGTCCACAGTTGACAGAAATTTTCATTCTACTTTCTATTCTACATTCTCTAAAAAGCGAGATAAATAGGTGGGAGTAGAAAAGAAAGCTGGAGATGCTAACACTATAAAATATCAATTCTTTTGTGTACAATGTACAATGTACAACGTTTTATATCTTGAGCCTTGAGCTCGTCTTAAGGCTGCAGAAATTTCATCAAGTGGAAAATTCTTTGAAAACTTTTTTAATTTTATTTTCCTTTGAAATCATTCAAGATTGAAGAGGGAACATTAGAAAACTAAAATTAGTTGTTTGTACTTTGTACACATATCACACATACGAACTGTACACGTATTACACCTTTTACTACAAATTTTCCAAATAATTACAAATTAGAAGTACGTCCATTATCCATAATCAATTATCATTAGCTGGTACGAATCTCGATGCGCATTTTTTATTGTTCAAAGTGTCTGTATTGCGTATTGAGATTCCAGTTCCCAGCTCTGAGCTTTCCAAGTCCACAGAAAAGAGAAAAGAGATGAGGACAGATGATAAACTTTTTGGAGGAATTGCGAGTTTCTTGAAAACTGATAAGGAAAATTGTTTGGTTTCGAAGAAAACTTACTAAATATTTTTTCGTCGTATCTCGATTCTCAATTCTCGACCTTTTCCGTGTCTCATGTTTTTTCTCTCTCGTTTTGTTTACTTGCTCTTTTCATTGCGATAAAAATATTGTGCAAGAGGAGCAAAAATCTCGCAACTCGCTATTCGATCCTCGATCCTCGACACTCGATACGCACGGTTCCTCAACGTGATTTTTGTTACCCAAGTCCATTTTTACCTTGTTGAAAAAGCGGTCCAAAAACGTTGTGTGTGTGTAACATTTAACATCGAGAATGGAAAATTGATGCTGAATAAGCAAACAGCAAACTGTACATGAAAAAATGATTAAAAATTTAGTATGTAGTTTTGATCACAGTATTTTTTAGTTCCTCTTCCTAAGCTAAAATTTCAATTGAATGTACAATGTACAATGTCAATGTACTTGTTGTTATTCTACACTTTCCACTTTACACATACTCGCTAATTCACAATAATAATAATAATTATTATTATTAACAAATTATCAAGCTAGACCGTTTACCGTCACATTGACGATTCATTCATTCATCATTGCTCATTGCTCATAGACGAGGAATTTAGTGGCATGAAAAATGAAAAAGGCCTTCACCTTTCACCCCATCTCCATTCTCCATTCCCCATTCTCCATTTGACATTTTATTCCATTGTTCATGTTTGAAGAGAAATTAGCATAATTTGATTTGATTGGATTTTTGCTGACTAATTATCCACACCTTTTTCAGTCCTGCAGTCACAATTCACAATTCACAATTCACAATTTACACATGAACACTGATAAAAGGCGGGTGGGCAATCGGTAATGTGTAATGTGTATGTGCACAATCAAATTTAATATAATTGTACACTATACACTATAAGGTACACTTGTCTCATTTGTGTTTTGTCTTTTGCGACTTGTGATGAGCATTGTTTACTACTACGAAACAATTTGCATAAAGTTCAATGTTCAATGTTCAATTTTTAATGTTCAATGTTCAATGCTTACAGTATATTGTTTATTACATTCAATATTCAATTAAACTGAAACACCAATTATCAAACATGAAACGGAGAAGGAAGAAAAGATCAAAGACATATTTTTATATCTGTTTCTCCTCGGCGTTTCATGACTTGCAACTTGCGATTCCTTCGTGATTCATGTGTCGAGTAATGCAAGTAATTGGGAGTAATTGGACATTTTTGAAGAGTAAAGACACCGACGCGACTTTTAAATGAACAGTTTAGAACAAGGAAAAAGGAAGAGCAAACAGCAAACACGTCAGAGTGTAAATTGTAAACAGTAAATTTGTTTGTAGTTTGTAGATACATAATTACGCTTACCGATTCATTTTTAGCATGCTTACATTTTACATTTCTTTTGTATTATTTTCATAATAAGACGCGGCTTGGCCTATTCTCGATTCTCGATTCTCAAGTCTCGAGTTTCAGTTCTGAATTCTCAATTCTCAATCCTCGATCCACGTGTACCGAAATAAATTATAAATGCAAAAGAAAAGATTCAGAATTGAGAATTGAGAATTGAGAAGGAACTGAAGACTGCAATAACGTTGGAGGTATTTTTGATACCTCGGATATTCTTTGGATTGGATTGGATGACACAGTCAGAGTCAGAGACAACTAGACGACTGACTGGTGAATACTGAATGCTGAATGCTGAAATAGTAAAGATACGACGGCAGTTTTCTGGGAAGGAGAGAGCGAGAAAAAACCCATAGTCATTCAGCTGCGCTGTTCACTCACTTGAAATCCTCTCTCTCTCTCTGTTTGTGTTTATGTGTTTGGTGTACGGTGTACAAGATAGGAGCGGAGCTACATATGTTAAATTCCCTCTCGCAACTTTAGCATCAACTCCAACTGCAACTCCAATTCCAATACCAACACCAAGACGAGCCACACTACACAAATCTCCTCTCTCAGCACAAGCACAAGCTACAACATCCAACATTCGGCTACTTTTAATACAAACGGAAATCTTGGGCTTGGACTTGGATTTGGAGTTGGAGTTTCAAGTCAACTCTATTTTCTCTTATTACTCTTGTTTTCAGTTTGGACTTTTGAAGGGGAGGAACGAGAAACTAGAGAAGAAGAAACTAAAGAAGAAACAGTAGTATAAAAAGAACCAGGCGGAGAGAGTTATAGAATCAAGAATCAAGAATCAAGAATCAGGAACACAAAATACAGAATAAAGAATGATTAGAGTCTCAAAGCTCAAAAGTGAAAAAAAGTGGCTAAACTCTAAACTCATCTTGAGTAAAGTCGAGTAGTCAAGTAGTAAATAGACAGACACAAAGATAGATAGACAAACACCCAACAAATGGAGTGAACCAGCGAGCGAGTCGCCAATCCCAAGGTGGTGAAGAAGGAGCAACGAGCAACGAGCAACGAGGAACCAGTCTGTATTCCATAGTAAGTGTAATATTTCAAGAAGCAAGCCAAACCAAACCAAACCAAACCAAATTCAGTTCAGTTCAAGTAAAGTAAACTCAAAGAGAGAGCAAAAGAATAAAGTGTCTCGACTGTACAACTTTCTGTTTATTTTCAAAGACGTTGTAAAAAATTGAGAAATAAAGGAATAAAAACTAGAAATGAAAAAACAGTGGTAGTTTTTGTCTTTTACTCTGAAAAAGTATTATACATTATTTATTGTGCACAGAATAAGTCAAGAAAACAAGAAACGGACAGAAAAGAAGACAAGTGAAAAAAGGGGAAAGAAATTCAATTCAAATTTCAAAATCCAAGTCTTTTTATAGATTCCTCCCGTCTCCGGTATTTTGTATTCCAGCAACCAGCCAGGTGGCTACAAGTGTGAGTTTTGAGCTTTGAGTGAATCCCTACTAAATCAACACCACGCTTCAAGCTACAAACTACAAAAAAAACAAGTGTTAATAAAAGACAAGATTGTAAATTGAAAACATGAAGGATTTGAACATTGAAATTTGAAAAAAATGGTGCGTCGGGATTCAAGATTAAGTGATTTTTTCTTTGTAATAAATATTCCATTTCCGGCGTGAATTTGATTTTTAATGCACACAAGTAAATCTTGAGAATCATTTGTTTTTCTTTGTTCTGTGGAAAAAACAGTGTGATGAACGACAGTATCTAGAATCTAGAATCTAGAGTCTAGAATCGAGAATCGAGAGTGGAAAGTGTCTATTTTATTTATACTCGATACTCGATAGAAAAGAGACAAGTGTATGTGATTTTAGATTCATGTCACTGGCACTGATTTTGCCACTCGACTCGTGTGTTTTGTTTTGTATTTCCTACAAATTTTGATGTCTGTGTCTGTGCAAAAACACGGTTGGTGTTCCTAATCGTAACTCTTTACTCGTAAATTGTAATCCTCTCGGATTGTGGACGTGCTCTCCCTTTTGTTTTGACATGGAGTGACAATTGAAAATTGCAATGTAGAAATCTACAATCTACACAATTTACGAGCGTCTAATTCCAAGATTCAAGATTCAAGATTCAAGATATGAGACTCTTGTTTAGTTTAGAGTTTTGACTCAAGAAAAAAGAAGGAAAAAAACAAAAGTCTTGTTTTTCCTTGGAATTGTGAATTGTGACACATTTACTATTTTCCATCTCTCTTTTCAATCCTGACATGTTTGACTTTGCAAGAAAACAAGTGCAGTAAATAAGGGGGAAAATGTGAGGGAATTTCTTGAACCAAATCAGCTCTTTAGTAAATTGGCATAAATTGCAAATTGCAAGTTTCCCCAAAATTCAAAATTCAAAACTCATAACGGAAGAATATCAAGTACAATTAAACTATTAAATGCTGATCAGCTGATGAAACTATTCAGAGTGCAAGTGAAATAACTCAACTGGAATCTGGAATCTGGAATCCAATACCAAAATATCCAAATATCCAAATATTTACAGCAGTTCAGTTGCTAATTATTCACTTTATTTTATATTATTATTGTTTTTATGACATTAAAAGCTTGTGGATTATGGATTATCACAGGAATAATTTTGAAGCCTCCATCTAAAATCTCAAGTTGACTAAACTCAAAATTCAAAAGACAGAAACAAATCGTCTCAAGTAATAACACCATTTTGTACATAAACCTTTTAATTGTTTCTCAGAAAAAATAGTACCTTTTACTTTTAGTCTATTTCGTGGTTGGAGGTTGCAAAAATAAATCTACAACCTACAGTCTACATTGCAAAATCTTCAGATACCACAAATCATCACATTTGCAAATAATTTACTGGGTAAGTTTCACAGACTCTAGATTCTAGATTCTCTTTACTTTTTTCATACGAAAACATCAAATTCTTAAAATGTTTGACGTTGACGTTGACTTTTGACATATGTCGACGTTTTCTTGACTTTTTCCTGGTATTTCCTCAAAAGTAAAAGGAGAAAAGAGGTAAAAGGAAAAGTAACTTATGAGAATTCCAGATTCCAGCTAATCATAAAAACCACCCACGGAAACGCATAAATAATTTGAATTTGAATATTTTATGCACCAGTAACCAGTATCAGCTCATTAAAACGAACTTAGATTGACGATTCTGAATCGAGTATTGAGTATTGAGTAGTCAGAATCGGATCTATACACAATTGCATTTTTTACACAATTCTTCCGAGAAAAGATAAGAGCAAGTTGAGACAAAAGACAAAAGACAAAGTTTAGGCTGAAATCCGAAATGGGAATCAACTATCAAACTCTCAAATGTGTAGGATGCAGAGTGCACAATGCACATGTTCATATCGACAGAGATCAGAGATGAGAGATGTAACCTGTAAACTGTTGGCTGTTGACTGTTGACTGCAAAAAATATGTGGGGTCTGAATTCGGAATTCGGAATTCGGAATTCCGGATTCTCATCAATGAACAAAAAATGTCATGTTTAATATGACGAGTAGTAAGTAGTAAGTAGTAAAACTTCAAAGGAAAATTAAGCGGATGAGAGTTAATCCAGATTCTGAATTCTGCTCAGTGTGCTGAAGAACGCTGTTTTGGTGTAGGTTGCAGATCGTAGATGTCTTATTATCGCGAATTGACAATTGAGATGGAGACAAAGTTGAGGATTTCCGACATAAAACTTGATTAATTCCTCTTGTATCATATGGAATACAAAATTTCATGGAGAATTGAGCATCGAGCATGGCTCATGGCTCATGGATCTTGCATCTTGTGTATCAAATATCAGATTATTCCGGGAAAAACTGTCCAACAAATTATTCTCTTATTCTCCGTCTTGACTCTTGGCTTGCGTCTCAATTCTCAATTCTCAATTCTCAATTCTGAATACCTTTATTTTCTTGGACTTGGATGTTCTGCAAGAAACTGGGAGAAAATGAGTTGAGGCGCTGTATAAAATTTTGCTTGTAAAATGTGAAGTATAAAAATCTACATCAGATGCATCAAAATCAAAGTCAAAGTCAAAGACAACAGTCAAGACTCAAGACACATGTGTGAAAACGGGGGGAAAAGTTGAATGCGACTTGTGTCTTGTGTGTGGACGGTGGAAAATTGTCCGTTTCTGGTATCTGCAGATGGAATCTTGAATCTGGAACCCGGAATCTAGAATTTGCCATGTTATCTCGTCTACTTGTTCTTTGTCGAGTAATAAACTATGAAATTGTTCAAGTTCTCGGCTGCCGTTGAAGTTTGAATGTCGGCTGTTGGAGTTTGGAGTTTGGGAAAAAATACAGGAAGAGAGAAAGAGGAAAGAATGGAGATGAAAAGATTTGGAGGTTATAGCCCACTTAATTTAGATTGATTGCATGTCTCAAAACTGGAAGATAAAACATGTACAAACACATTTCTCCTATTATACTTTTTATACTTTTCCGCCTGCTCTCTCTCTCTCTCTTGTATACATTGTGATTGTGTACTGAGAATTGAGGATTGAGGAATGAGGATTGAGGGTGTCTGCATTTGAATTTTGAATCAGAACAGAGTGAGAAAATGAACCGACAACCGACATTCTCATATATATTAATACATTCACTGACTCACTCATTTATTCACCTTTTTACAAACTCGTAACTCCAAACACACGTTTTTACACCACAGTATACGCAAAATCCAGTTACTTTTTTACACACAGAACACAGAGGAGAAAAATCCCGTAGTCGGCAACTTCACAAAGACAAAGAGAGAGACAAAAGAAAGCGGGGAAAAAAGAAGGAAACTCTATTGAAAAGTGAATTAAAACTTGTCAAAACAATGACAAACTACTTTTTTGTGTGCTTTTGATACGACTGTTGACTGTATACTCTTGTTTTAACACTAGGTTTACTCCCACTTTCATTTTCATTTCCATTTCCATTACCATTTTCCATGCACATTTCATTTCCTCTCCTGTGTTTCCTTGTACCACTTTCTTTTTTCCCTGTTTCACATTCCACATTCCTCATGATGTGTCGGATGTCAACTGTCAAAAATGGAGGATGAGGTATTAAAAAAGCATAATAATAATAAGAGGCGCTTATCTCTCATCTCTGAAATTCTAAAATGCATGATGTACAATTTACAACGTAAACTCAAGTCTAGAGTCTAATCGACTTTTACCATAGAATTCTCCCACAAATCATAATAGGTACTTCCCGCGGAAATTTTTTCGAGAAAACCTCTTTTCTCTTCTCCCTTCAAATCCCTTGGAATACCTAAACTCCGGATAGCTTACAAAATGGGAAACAAAACACGGAGAATGTTACGTAAGGTGGAAAAGCTGTAGGCCCTAGGCTGCAGGCTCAGTTCATTTTCAATTTTCAATCATCTCCTGCGGCGTAAATCTTCATTAAGTCGCATTAAATTTCAATAATAATCTCTGGGAATTTAGTATTTAGTATTTTGCACAACAAACAAGAAAGTAGAAGAGGAGAAGGAACAAAAGGCAATAGTTTTAATAGGTATTATTTTGTATCTTGCCATTGTATTGTTTTCTATCAAATCCTTGATCCATTATCCGTGCTGTATAATATTTCACAATATATCGTGTCCTGTATCTCACAATTCACAATATCCATTTAAATTTCACTAGTACATGAAATGTATTATCATTTATTTATTTATTATTTCCTTGAATAATTCATAATTCAAAATTCAAAATATCCCACCGTTTCATATTTCATATTTCATGCAATTGTTCAATTTTAGATGACGATTTATTTTCAATTTCCAATTTCCAATCCATCCATTTAGAATCACGAACCTTTTTCACAACTCAAAACTCACAATCCGCAATCCCCAATCGAAATTTAATTCATTTACACCGATTTGCATATTACCAATAATTGTCAATTGTGTTATTTTGTTTTGTTGTCTTGTTATGAAATTCAATATTCAATTCATTTCATACAGAAATGAAATGGAATGAGAAATTAATGAAAATTATACCGGGTATTTTTCCAAAATTTTCCACTGTTAGAGCCGATGATTGTGCATGTGCATAAATAATAAACTGACATTTCTCATTACGCCGATTACGCCGTCGACTGTCTAATTTCTGCACCATAAACCGTAAACCATAAACCACAATAAAACAGCAAGAGTAGGGAAAATGGCTGGGAGAATGTAAGTTTTTAAAAACTGTACAAAGTAGCTACAAAATGTACATGTAAAGAGAAGGAAAATTACTATGTGAAATATAATAAGTGTAAACTAGTCGAGTGTAAACTGTAAACTAATCTTTTCCGTGTTCAATTTTGTCAGTATAAATGAAAATAAATGAGGCAAAAGTTGAAAATCCAGAGTAAAATCTACAGTCTACAGTCTACAGTCAAGTAGTCCAGAATAAAACAGAAGAGAAGAGAAGAGTGGAAAAGAGGAATGAGAATTTTATTTCCCGTAAACGTCAACCGTTTACTCCATTTTATAATTAATTAGTCTTTGACAATGATGAGAAAAGGGGAAATGAAGAAGGTTAAGTGACGCTGACAAGGAAATTCGGATTTTCATGAATACGGAATACGAAATACTGATAAAAACCGTTTGGCATTCCACTACATGCAAAATGGAAATACATGTGCATTTTATCCGATATATTATCATGCAGAAAATAGAAAATGCATGAGCAAAAAGATGTATGTGAAAGCCTTGCGAATTGTGACTTTATGTCTATTAGATAACTAGACAGTTTGGAGTTTGCCGTTTCCCGTTTTCCTCTCACAATGTTTTCCTTTGTGTTTCCCAGTATGCTCCTGAGAATCCCTAATTTACACTTTCTTTCTTTCCATTGTTCTTCTGCTCCTTCTTCTACGGGCTCTCTGCTCCGTATAATTTATTTTACTTTGTACAACTCTGCTTCAATTCACTCTAGATTCTAGATTCTAGACTCTAGACTCTAGACTCTAGAGAGATCAAGTTTAGATGGTAAAATGTATATCGAGGATGGAGTCGTCTTCGTCTTCATCCTCATTTTACATCTGACTCGTTACTGTTGACTGTTGACTGGTGCTGTTTCTGTTTCTGGTGCTGGTTCTGGTGTGAGATGTTCTATATGTAAATAGATTCATGTTTTTGATACCTCTATCTTTATTCTTTATACAGTGTACACTGTACACCCGAAACTTCATTTTACTTGACTCGACTCAATTCAACTCTTTGCCTGTCTCATTTCATACTCTTTCCTCTTTTTCCCTTTCCCTTTTCTCAAGATTTACGTACTACAATTTCTCTTATCTCCAACTCAAACCTTCAACGTTTAGCGTTCAACGTGTGCACTGCAAACGGCACACTGCACACACACTCTTTTCCCTCTTGGCCTTTTGTCTTTTTCTCACTTTGCCGTTCTCTTTCCCCAGTGATTTATGTGGTCGTTATTCAATTAGAAAATCCGCGGTGGAATTAGGAAATGGGGGGAAAATTAAAATTCTTGAGGAAAATAAACATGGAAATGGTTTCCTCGTGGAACATATTAAATTTTGTATCAAATATCAAACACCAACTACAAACTACAAGTTCCCGATTCTAGAATTCTAGATTCTAGATTCTAGAACTAAAACTAAATGTATAATTTGAGCACTGAGCTTTGAGCTTTGAGTTTTGAGTTAGCAACTATTTTTCATGTTTCAAAAGATTTGAATGACTAAAATGTGAAAAATATCATATAAATCCTATCGATTACCGGTTACCGGTACTCGGTTTAATATGATATGGGACAAAAGACGAAAGAAATGAAAGAAAAACTCCCACGCTTTGGAGGCCCGAAACTCTAGATTCTAGACTTAAGACTGTAGACGAGCTGTTATCACGCGCATTGTTATCACCAGAATATAATTACATGGATAAATAATTGGACATTTTATATTTTATACTTTGTACTTTGTCCAATGGAGAAGTGAAAGAAATGTAAAGAGTTTCCCGCTGTGATTTCCATTCAGTTTTGGGCACAGGTGAATAAATAATTGAATGAGCGAGTGAGCGAGTGAGTGGATTTGAGGTGATGATGAAAGGCCCTTAATAAATTTGAGCAGCTCGTTCCAAACGGAACATGTTAAATGGAGTATTTATGTATATGAGATTGGCCCATTATAACTAATAGGAATAAATAATATTTTCATTCTTTTCTTCTTCCTCCTCTTGAACGTGAACGTGAACGTCAATAATGGTAATGAGACACTGTACGCTCTAGACTCTAGACTCTAGACTCTGCATTCTACACCACTACTTTTACATCTTGTATAATCTATTGTTATCGTTATTGGTATTATTGTTGTTATTTTACATAAAATACGGTGCGAATTATGCAGGTTCATAACTCTGTCCAGAGACTCTAAACTGTAGACTCGATTCTTGAACTCTAGACTCTAGACTCTAGGGTGGTTTTATATGCATCAAAACGGGACTGGGGAATTTTCCTTTCTTCCTTTTACAATCAAGATGAAGAGTGAAGAGGGAAGAGTTTCTCCTTTTGAGTTTAGCAAGTCATTTAAATGTAAATTTTCATGGTGTGATCAAGTGTTGAGAGGAAGGGTTGATTTTTATAAAAGGTTGAAATGTGCGAGTGCGATATAAGAAAAAGGATAAAGGACACAGGATACAAATTGGGTTTCTATTTTCTCAGAAATTCCTTTGTTCTCATTCCCTTGACAACTTACACTTTACACTTTCCAAAAAGATTGTGAATATTGTACGGAGAATGGAGAGCATTGCTGTACTATTAACAATCAATACGGATCCCAATATCATAAAATCCAGTCTCCAGTCTCCACTCTCCACTTTCTAGTGACTAGTGACTAGTGACTGACTTGTGAGTGAGGATTGGGAATTAATTAAGCTCGGGCCTCAGCCCAAAAATATTCAAAGTAAACATCAAATGAACTGAAATGTCAGTACAATAGAATAGAAAAGAATCCCATTCCCACGTGTCCAAGTGCAGAACCCAAAATCCAAAATCGGGAATAAAATCAACAAGCAAAAGAATGGATGGAATGTGGAGGCTTGACACTATTTTTTTTCCAAATCCACCTACTCAATACTCAATACTCTTAGCTCAATGCTCAATTTACAATGTTCAACTTATCTATTTACTTTTACTTTTGTTTTCCTTTTTCCCCACTCCCAAAATCCTTGCACGCATATTCCATGTGCATGGGATCAACCGAGTGTTTTGGTGTCATTGAACAAAAGCCCTATGAGACTGAATGTGAGAATTGAGAATGATATGAAATTTATAGGAGACAGTGTAGAAACAAAAGTGTAGAACGGGGCAGAAAGTAGAGTGCAGATTGAAGATTGAAGATGGAAGCGTGGAGTGTAAAGAGTAAAGAGTGTGAATGACTGTGAGTTGGATTTGTATTTGTAGTTGGAGTGACTTAGTGAGTGGAGAAATAGTCATTATGATGTAACGAGGATGAGATGGAGATGAGATGAAAAAATAAATGGTCCTTGTGCACATCTCATTATGCCATTTGGTTTTTTCTACATTCTACACGCACTATTTTTGCACACATGTAAAATCTAAATGCGTATGCCAAATTGTAAATGGTAAATGAGGAGCATCGAGCATCGCTATCAGCTCCACACACTATTCTGCATTCAGTACATTTGATATTTGATGCGAAAAATTTGGATATGGGTGAAACGCACCATTTTCATCATTCACATGTGTCATGTCATGTGTAAGTCTAGTATCTAGTGTGTAGTGTGTAGCGTGTAGTGCGTGGTGTGTATCAAAGTCACATTCACATTCAAATCCAACGGTACACAAGTGAAATACATTCTGCTGCAAAATTAAGAATCTAGAATCGAGAATCTAGAATCTAAAATCTAGAATCTGGAATGTAGCAAGTTGGCTGGTAACTTTAACTTGTAAAGTGTTACATGTCTTTTCGTATCTCGTATCTCGTATCTTGAATCTCGTACTCTACTGTCTACTGATGCTGTTTTGGGCTGTGATGTGATGTGAGTGAGACGATAAATATCTACTAAATACTACGACATTAAATTAAGTGAATTCACCTTTCATATTATTACCACATGGACCAAATACAAAAATGCAAAATACATGCGCCTCAAACGTACATATGAAAAGAGTAAAGAGCACCGAAAGCCCAAAGCCCAAAGCCCACAACCCAAAACCCACAACCGAGTAACACTATTTAATTTGCAAACTCTTTCATTCTTTTTCTGTCATCTCAGTTCCCCGAGGCACAAGAACTAAGACGAATTTGTCCAATTTATTTCAATTCCCTTTCTTTTTTCCTCCGTTTTGTATTCAATTTGACGAAATTCACGGAAAAACTATAGAGAGAGCGATCATGATGATGTTCAATGTTTACCATCTTTTCTCAATCTTAATTCGTTCTGCATCCTTTTTCCTTTTTTTCATCTCGAGTCAAATTCAAATCACTCAATAAAATGGAGGTAAATAGTAAATAGTAAACAATGAATAGTACATAGTAAATAGTACATGGGCACGGACACGTGTGAAAGGGAAAATGTAAAAGTCAGGGCAGAAGGCAGTTTCTCATTTTTATCCTGTACAATTTCATGTCGCTCATTGCGACATTATTATTTATTGTACCATTACAAAACTCAAAACTCAAAACTCTTAACCCAAAATTACAAGAAGAGTTGGAAAATGAACGAGTTTCGAGTTTCAAATTTTGATTTTGCACCTTGATCCTTCACACTGGAGACTGGAGACTGGAGACTGGAGAAAAGTCAACTTTCACTGCTTTTTGATTCTACGTCTTGGATCTTGGATCTTGAATCTTGTGTCTTGTGTACTGCGTCTTGCATCAACCCATTTAAACCCCATTTAAATATTCTTAATTAAATTTAAATCGAAATCACAATCAGAGATGTACATGGTTTTTGCGTTTTAAAAGTCTAGTGTCATTCAGCAACCAGTCGGTAGTCAATATCAAATGTTCATGTTCGCAGAAATCAAAACATTATTTACAATTTCATATGAAATTCCACCACGTACAACATTCAGAAAAGAGTTTTCAAGAAATTGAATCCTTTGAGATTGGCTTACTTCTTCTTCGCAGTTTGTTGCGTAAGAAATGTGTCTTGTTACCCAAACTTTTTGATTGATTTTGATGTACACAAAAATTCTGTTTGTTTGTCCTTTGGAAACTTTTCCTTGTTCATTCTTCCCTGAATTTGAATTTTATTTACTCTGCTTTTCATCTTGGGTTTGGAGTTTGGAGGTTGGGCGAGTGTTGAGTGTTGAGTGTTGATTATTGATCATTGATCAGTGATTTCCCGGGGAGCTTAGAGTAATTGAAATTGTAAATGTTGATGGTGATACTAAAAAAACGGAATAAAAAGTTTTCTTTCAATTCACACTTGGTTCTCTCATTTTCTTGTGTGTTTAGTGTTTAGGGTTAGTTTAATTGAAATGTAATGTGTAATACATAATAGATGCAGCATTTGCAAGTTGGCACGTGCTATGTGTAGTGTGTATTGTGTAATCCACTATTTTCAACGAGATAAGGTGGCACAGAGAAAGTAGTCAAGAGTAAAGAGCAAAGAGCAAAAAGCAAGGAGCGAGGATGACGAAAATCCCAAGTCAGTAATACAAAATACAAAATAGCAAAAAGAGGAAAGCTCCAAAATGTGCCAAACTTTAGAATTCAGAATTGAGAGTCAAAGCCCAAAGCCAAGCCAAAGCCAAGTCGAGTAAAGTTGAGTAAAGTTGAGTAAAGTTGAGTAAAGTGAGGTAGAAATTTTATATTAAAAGTAGATTTTAGATAGTGAAAACAACGTGTACTGTGTATTGTGTATAGTGTATAGTGTGCGTTATACATTATCCAAGTCGGAGAGGGAAGAATGGAATCAATAATGAACGTAACTGCTCTGTTTTATGTTTTATGTGCAGAATGTAGAGTGTAGAATGGGATGAGGCGGGTAGTGGGTAGCTCGTAGTTTGTAGTTATCTATCTGCTCCTCGTGTATAATCATAACTCATAAATCTAACGCCTTCCTCGCCCATTACACACACACACGCACATTACACATGACACATTGCATTTTTACCCGCTTCCAAATTTCCACGGCTCCAAATTGCAACTTGTACTCTGAACACTAAACACTGTCTGTGTCATTGTCTTTGTCTTTGTGTGTGCATTGCGTATTGCGTACTGCAGATAGGCCGATGCCGAAGACTGTTTCGTGTCTTAAAATGTAGCACGTGTAATGACTGGACCGGACACTTTGTGTTTTGTGTCTGATGAGTGATGATAAAATTACGGCCACACACATTACACACACACACACGACGAGTTTAATGACATTTGAATTCGCCATTTACCATTTGCCTTTGGTCATTGTCAATTTATACTTTATACGCAAAAGCCAAAAGCCAACAGCCGTGTTGTACAGTGAACACTGTACAAATTTCGGAGTTTGAAATTGGTGCAAACTCGGTCATTTCACACACACGCACACGCACACATAATGCATCATAGCTGATAGCTGATAGTTGATAGTGAAAATTGCGTTCAAAAAATGTCGAGTGAAATGATGTGGATGTGAGCGATATCTAGTATCTAGCCTAATTTCTAATTTCTAGCTTCTAATTTCTTCCCATATGATGATATGATGATACAAAATACGCAGTACGCACTACGCAAAACGTGAGAGTTGGATGTTGAATGTTGAATCGGAAAATGAAATTGAACTCATTCAAGTGGGTCATTATGCGTTTATTATAAAATAATGTACGGTTGGTTCAACTGGGTTGTCCGGAAAATATAAGGGTAGAGAAAGAGAGAGAGAGAGAGAGAAATGTTACACAACTAGCAGAGTGTAGATGTGAGATACTAAATACTAAATGCGTTTCATATTATGTAGATAACACTAGATGCTAGATGCTAGATGCTAGATGTACTTTGCACAGTGTACAGTGTACAGTGTACAGGTTTGGAATGAGGAGTGAGGAGTCTCATGGTTTCTGACACATTTATTATATCCCTTTCATTAGCTATTTATTTCCGAATTGCGAGCCAAACGCACAAAACTCAACTGTATAATCCGAGGCCACATTTCACATTCACATTTCACATGCACACCAAATTCAAAACTCAAAATACAACATGCAAAAGACACATGTGCCATTAGCCATTACACAACACTCAAGAGTCAAAAGTTGACTCGTACTTTTCCTACTTTTTCCTACTCCATCTCAGTCTCGGTCTCGGTTAAATATCCAAGTCAAAGCCCAACTCTTATCAATTCTGCTCTCTTTTCTTCTCTTCTCTGTTCGCAGTTTGTCAAGTGAACAATAATACAATGCGTATTGTGTATTGTGTGTTGTGGATTACTTTTACTCTCTCCTTTCTCATTTCTCGGTTCTCAGTGTTTCATTTGATTGAGCGAATGCTTTGTACTTTGTGCTTTGTGCGTATAATTCACTGTGAAATCTCTGAATGTGATATGCGAGATGATACAGGAGATTCTACAGTGTACAGTGTACAAGAGCCATGAACCATTTTAAAAAGAGTCTGTGTAATCTGAATTATTTTTATCATAAAACCTCATACGCAGGTCAGCTAATTTGATTAGATATTAGATATTAGATACCACTTGCAATCTCTCTCCCGTCTTTCTCACTGCACTGCACTGAATTTTATCGGCCTTGTTGTTGTGGCTGCTGCTGCTTGTGAGTGTAGAATGTAGAATTTAGATAGACACATGAATGTAAATGCTGAGGACTTGTGAATTTGCATATGCATTATATCATATAATATTCCTCTCCTACTTGCCACCGCTATCGTAAATTGTATTTACAGTTTGTTGTTGGTTGTTGGTAAACAAAAGATTTCACGCACACAGGCAAACATCACAGCGTGCAAAGTAAATAGAAAAGAGTACAGCGTACAGAGGAAAAACAGGAAGGAACTAAAGTGGAAAGTGGAGCAGTGAAAAAAGATAGGCAAAACTTTTGGAATTACAATCTGAATTAGAATTAGAATTAGACTATTTAAAATGGAATATGGATAGAGAAAAGAGGAGAGGCAGGAAACAGAAAATCAGAGCCAAAGACAAAAAACATAGAAACAAAGACGGCATTATAAAAGCTCTGCACGACACACCGTCAACAGTCACCCCCCCCCCCCACAACCAAAGCAAAACGCTAGAAAAACAAATCCAGACAACACTATATTTTTCATTTATATTCCTATTTTCATTTGAAATTTGAATACCACATGAATTTGAATTTGCATTTGAATTTTGAATAAAATAAAAAATGGATGGAAGGTATAAATACATGAAGCATGAAATGTCTTTTTGTCACCGTACAGTGTACAGTCAAAGAAAAATAAAACAAATGAAGACTTGTCTAAATATAATCTTCTGCCGCCTAAATTTAGAGTTTAGAGTGCAATAGTTTGTTTATATTTTGTATGGATCTTGTATGCACATTTGACATTATTTTCTATCACTCCTCGTCTCATTTACTTTTACTTTATTTCATTTCATCTTCTTGCAGTTTTATTCCAGTACAAATTACACTATAATCTACAATTTGCATATTGCATTATTTTCCGGATACCGGAAAATAGAAAATAAAAATAAAAACAAAAGTTTTTCATCCCGGAAAAAACTCCTAGTAAATTTAAAATGTAAATAAGTTTGGTTGTTGAAGAAAAAGTACAGATATTCATTGCACGTTGTACATGGATAAAAAATAAAAAGTCCCACTTTATTCAGAGGAGAGTTTTGAGCTTTGAGCTTTGAGTTTGGAGTTTGGAGTTTGGAGGTTCTTGTGCTTGTTTCTTGTTTCTTTTCATCGTTATGTTCATATTGGTGGCCATTTTCTAAGTTGCTGGAGCTTGGCTTGGGCTGGAGTTGAAAGTTGAATGTGCAAGTGAAACTAGAAAGTAGAAATTGGTGGAAGATTGTCACTTTTGGTATATCTCCTTGGGGATAAATACAAGTCTCAATTTTTAATGGTAGACCTAGATTCTAGATTCTAGATTCTCCCTTCTTGATTCTAGACTCTAGTTTTTTGCTGCTCCATAAATATGGGGAAACGTGAAAGATCACCTTTATGGCTTCCACGTGCGGACTGAACACTGAACACTGAACATTGAAGAAGCGAGAAGCGAGCTAATGAATGAAAATTCTGGAAATTTTACATCTCTCTCACGCACAAATATCCATCTACAATCTACAATCTACAATCTACGCACAACACATGTAGTTGGTAGTTGGTAGTTGGAGCTCTGCAGATCTATATAAATGAAATAATGATGGCGAAGAAGCCCTGTCTTAACACTCTGCTCCATTACACGCATTTATATAGACTATCATATTACCTACAACAACAATGGCGAATGGAGAATAGAGAATGATGATACAGTGAAGAAAGAGCGAAGAGTTGAGTTGAGCTGCTAACTGGCATCACAGGAATAGATAATTCCCACTTAACCCAAACTATTAACTTACTTTTAACAACAATCTATCTCTCCAGTCTCCAGTCTCCATGTGGACGTGCACTCGGAACTCTCAACTCGGAAAAATAGAGTGTCGAGGAACAAAATGATATTGATGATGTCATATCATCATCATTATTCTAGATTCTAGATTCTACGTAGAAAAGTGTAACAGCATTTAGAATTTACAACCTCTTTCTCATCACGTTAATTTTCATGTTGATCCTGCTCCGCCGAAACTCTTTAAAATCTACATCATCCTTGATTTTATCACAAGACACAAGACACACAACAACTTGTGATTTAAGACAGGAGAAACGTCTCTCTGTTTTGTTCTGTATTTTGTACGTATAATGTCTATATATTATATGGTACATGTAGTTTGAACATTTATATGGCTCATCCAATTCACCATTTTAAGCATCAGCCAACTCAAACCAATCCAATCCAACGTCTTCATCTTCAGCTTTGGAGACACAAAAAACATGTAGATAAACAAAGAGATAGGGATTCATCGACGTATCCATTTCCAATGTACATTTATAATATATTGTATTGTGGATTATGGATTATGGACATCTCAAGTCTCATGTCTCATGCTTTGTTTTCCTTTTGTTGTCTCTTCTCTTCTTCTCTCCTTAGTGGACAATATTCATCTTATGAGTAGACAATCACATTGGATTTGGATTGGATTGGATGGTATATTGACTTGAGGATTGAGGATTGAGAAAACTTGTACCGTCCTCCCTTCTTCTTCTTCGTTTTCTTCTTCTTGTTCTTTATATTTCCATTTTGAAACTGTCATTAAGCTATTTGCGCTATCTTTATCATTATCATTACAATTCCCATGATCGTTATCCTTATCCTTTGTATCTCTGCATCTCTGCATCTCTGTAGCTTTACACAAATGAGCCACAGTATGACTACGACTTGATGATGACTCTGATGAGGTGGAGTGTGGAGTGGGTGGGTGAGCGTATGGTAATATCAGTATCAGTAGAAATACAAGTACAAGAAACGTAGCACGTAACTAAATTTAATTTAATGGGCATTTCATGTCCACTCGCATTTGTTATTGTTTTTTCCATCTTGAATGTTGAATGACCAGGTTACAACTCAACTTTGAACAACACAAGCAAGAAAAATAATAGATCGCATGCGAAACCAGAGACCAGGCACTTGTACAATAATAATACGATTTGTGTTGTGCTGTGAAGCATTCTAGATTCTAGATTCTAGATTTTTACGATGGCGATACGATGTAGAGAATTTGCATAGAAACATGATTATTTAAAATATCAACTGGACTGAAAATTCAAAAGGCTGGGAATTTAGTATTTAGTATTCAAAATTAAGAGTACTGCAAATGCAGCTCCATGTATTTTGTATTTTGTATTTTGTGCAAGGGAACAATTTTGGTCAAATTCCAATCACACCTTCACGTGTAGGCCATTAACAGAATATTTACTTCTCCTTCTCTCTCACTCTCTGATTCTTTCACGATTCCTCACTCCACCGTCTCACTGTCACTGTAACGTGGTTCTGAGCTCTCTAATTGCATAATATTTCCAAGTGTCTAGTGTCTAGCTCATTTATTTATTTATTTATTCCCTCTCCATCTATTTTAAAAGCTGTCACTGGATACTAGATTTTGTATAGTATTATGAATATAATAAATGTTATTCTGCAGCTCGATGTTCTAGAATTCTACAATCAATCACTCTTTTGAGACTGTCATGTGGTCATCATTAGACTCGAGACTCATCATTTTCCTCTCATTATCCACCAGTTTGCAATACACACTACACACTGTACAGCCAGTTCTTAATTGAGACGCATATTTTATATATGCATCCCTTCAACTGTCAACAGTCAACGAGAACGAGAACGAGCCGTCCATCTTCTTTACAAAGGTGGATCTACTAAGTGACATAATATCCCATATCACTCAAGCATATCCATTTCCACATCTATTTCTATTTTCTATCCATTTATAATTTATATCCATATCCATATCCATATATCCACGTCCATTCTCAATTCTCAAAGTCAACTGTCGATATTTCAACTATTTATGTATAGTCATGCTCATATTTTATACTGTCTCGAGTCTTGAGTCTTGAGGTTTTTGTAGTGTGTATTTATTATTGTATTTCTGTGAGCGGAGTTGAATGAATGAATGAATGGGTGTCGACAGGTCCACATTTAAATTTTCTATGGTGTACTCTTGCCTCTTTCCTCTTGTCTCTCCACTATTGAGTATTGAGTGACAGGCTTTATGATTCACATTTACATGTCTCATTCTCTTTATTTCCATTTCCTGCGCCATTTCGTCACCCCAATCCGCAGAAAAAGCAAAGGACAATAATTGTGAATTGTCAAGATCAGTATTTTGTATTTTGTATTTTGCTACTGCATTAAATTTTACACTTAGATAAAACATTGCGAATTGCGAGTCTTGAATTTTTAAGCGGGCTAAGATGTACGAAGAGAGCATTTTGTAGCAGAATTTTTATTTTTCACCATTCGGTATTCGGTATTTTGTATTTTGTAGCATCATAATTTTCCGCTACACTCTAAAATGTAAAATGTATGTAAACTGTTTGCAACGTAAAATAAAACAAGAAGCCGGGAATATTTTGGAATGTGCAGAGCACCGAAAGGAGAAGAGAAAAGAGCAGTTCAGTGCAGCG
Source organism: Sminthurinus aureus (assembly GCA_034698265.1). NCBI lineage: Eukaryota > Metazoa > Arthropoda > Collembola > Symphypleona > Katiannidae > Sminthurinus > Sminthurinus aureus. The sequence continues at coordinate 2,566 of JAQGBH010002376.1, read as the reverse complement.
TTTGCAGTGTGCAACGTGTAGTGTTTTTAGTGTGTACGTGATATGTGAATTTTCAGGGAGTTTGGAGTTTGGAATTTAGAATTTGGGAAAGTAGTGGGACTGCGAGTAATAATAATAGGAGCAATAATAATAAATGACACAATTTATCTTGGCCCAGACATTTATATACAACTCTTGTACAAACAACACACTACACACTTCCACTTTCAACTTTCAACCCAATTCAACACTCAACATCGCACATTCTTCTCAATTCTCCATCATCCATTCTGCAGTCAACATCTTAAACCATTTTCATTCCGTTTCCGTCACTCTCGAGTCTCAAGTCTTAACTCTTGTTTCTCCACTACGATGACAATGATAATGATAATGGTGATGATGTGGATTCAACTTTGTTTTTTAATTTTCTGATAAAATAAAGCATAAAATGTAGGGTGTACAAGATACAAGAGGTAGTAAAGATTTTCCGCAATAAAAGATAAAATCCATGTAAATGTAAATATTTGCAGTTTTTTCTTAATATTTACACGTATTTTTTGTTTGTACGAGTTACGACGAGGATTGTGCACTCCTTCCTCCTTTTCTGTTTTTTATTCCACTCTTCTCTATTTTCTATTCTATATTCTGTATTTTTTTTGTTTCATGTTTGTTTTAGTAGAGTAGACTAAAATTTGACTTTCATTCCTGCCGTTTTGAATTTTGAATTTTGACTTGTAATCACTTAATTTCAACTTTACTCCACAAGACATACAATAATAATAGTACGAGTTGGCGGTAAAAGCCAGAAAAAATAAAATAAGACAACTGAGACTTTTGCTTGAGTCAAGAGTGAAAAGGACTTGACTTGGGAGCATAAAAATTACATGACGGATTTAAACAAATATTATTTTTGTTTAAAATGTTAGCTTTTCTTCTGTCTTGTGTTTGATGCTGCAAGGGGAACGCCGTAAGTCGATACTCGATATTTGATATTTGATATTGAGGATAAATATTAAATATTATGCATAATTTTGAGAGTGAAAGCCATCAGCCCATTCATCAAGTACCCATTATAATAATACACATTGTTAAACATGGAGCCGCTTTCAGTCCCTAATAAATCCAGTATCGAGTATCGAGTTGAGTCGGCCTACGTTCTGCGTCATCTACAATCTACAATATATTATCATGTCGCATTATTGTCATTCCGGAATAAAAGCATCCACTTTTGACAGAATCAAAATCGCAAGAGGAAGAGAATCAAAGTCTGCTGAATGAATATTATGTAGCACAATGAAATGGATTCTAATTATGTCTCTGAAACTTGATGATTGATGATTGATTAGCCGACGATCGTAAAAATATGGATATTTATATCGATACTGTGGCTTTCAAATTTCAATGGACACTTGTCACTTGTCACTGAGAATTGAATAATTGACTAATTGCAAAATCTTAATGGGATTTTACTCCATCAATTTCTGTTTCATTCTTTTGTTTCATGTATTTAGAATGTAGAGTATAGAGTCCAAAATCCAGATATAAAATGGAAAATTAATGGATTTTCACCCCGAGTTGGCCTGATTCTGTTCTCTTTCTTATTATTTATAACTTTATAACTTAAAATTTTACAACTTCTCTTCTTTGTTTCACATTTCCTATCCGTTTTTAGTACACAGAGTTTTAGAAATTAGGAGCAATTCAGTTTGATTGGATTTACGTGTGTCTTTGCAATAACTATTACAACCAGTAAACCAGTAACCAGTAACCAGTAGAAAAGGATTCAAGAAAACATTCGGGTCAAAACTTGTTAGTTATAGCACGAAAGAAGATAATTGCATGTGAAAAATTCAAAGGTAAACCTACCCTAAGAATTATACAATAAAATCACAATCACGATCGCAGTTGTAGTTACAATACAAGAATAATGAAGAAAAAGTTGGACATGTGCTAATGTTTCTAATTTTGATGAGAAACAGAAATAAAAGTTGAGTTGAGTTGAACTAGGTGAGTAATCAGGAGTAATTTAAGTCGAGTTACATGACGCATAAATAAAAGGGATAATGTAGAATAATAATAATAATAATAATTATTATTATTGTTTTCTTATAATCTGTAATCTCAACTGCATTCACGGAGCACGGAGATTGTAGCAGCATGATTTAATATTTTAGTTTGTTCAATTACTCACAGTCTGCCAAAAATGAGGTAAAAACCCACCATTTTTGTACCGTGACCAAAACGCTCAATGACTCAATGCTCAATGCTCAATGCTCAATCCAATTTCACGTAGCCGAGGCTCACGTCTCACTCATGTCATGTGAAATGTGAATGCGGAGGAAAGCCAAAAATGTTATGTACAATTACACAAATACGGGCATAAGTACTAAGTTTCCTACTTTTCTTTTCTCCTCTCTTGCCCATAAGCCATAATCCATTCTCCATAATCCATTCTCCATAATCCATTACCTCGACCACTCACGTTTCTTCTCCGTCTCCGTCTTATTATTATTAGTACTCAGAAATCAGAAAAGTATTGTAAACTTTTTTATGGTACGGTGAATGAAAAAGTAGGTAGCTGTCATGT
>JAQGBH010002375.1:0-24866 GCA_034698265.1 Sminthurinus aureus | reverse complement strand
AAAGGGCCATGAATCGGATACGGATTTTATTTCACCTGATTCAAAACCCGTCATTTGACGGGTGTTTTTACTTGTAAGACATAAAACACAAGACAGGTAAATATGCCCGTAACGAGAAGAAAACTGTAATAACTATGTTTGCTGTGCACTGCGTAAATTTTACATCGACAAAAAATGAGCGGAAGGTAATATGTGTGTATAATATAAATGCACAAAATTATTTGTTTACATGCATAATGCATTATAAATTATAAAACATGAAACATACTGTGCATAATGAATAATGAACAAGGAATAGCATACAAGTTTTGACGAGTATTTTCAAGTAAATGGCGGTAATTAAAATAATGTAATTACCACACTTGGATGGACTTAAAGCATGTAAAATGTAAAATGTAAAATTAATTGGAAACAGATTTGTCGTTCACTTTTAGTTTTTTCCGAGCACTTTCTTGACAGCGTCTGTTGCCTATTGTCGGCTGCCTAAAAATTTAAGATGTTCTTGTCTTGTGTCTTGTATAATTCAGTTCAATTGATAGAATAAATGACAGAAATGACAGATGTAAAGATGAAGAACGTAGAATGAAGACGGGTGCTTGGATGAGAAGAACAAGTGAAATATTAATTGAATTGAATGCTGCTGGTTTGTTCTTGGAACACTTTACCACAAAGTACAGACTACGATGTACATATGTATACATGCGTATATGCATTTTTAGTACGTACATTGTACATTGTAGATAATTCGTAGGTATGTTCTGTCTTATGATGCTGGTCAATTATACATTATACAACCGTTTCACGTATAGAGTATGAAGATCACCTACTAAAATGCAAATGCAATGGAAAAATTTCCCTCTAAATTACTTTGACGAACCGTCAATCCAAAGTATCAAAATTGCAAAAAGCTGTAAGCTAAAAGAATGAGCTTATGCATCAGAATAAAAACATGTACTTTTGACTTTGCACAACTGTAGCATATCATTTGCGTTAAATTCTAAAAAACAACATTTAGTATTTTAAATTTAAATTCCGTGAAACATTTTGTACCCTTAGTCCTAACTTGTAACCCCTAAAATGAAAATAGGACTAGAGCACAGTCAAGAGGCACATTAACCTTGGATTTATCGTCCCGTTGATTGTTCATGCCGGTAAGATGTAGGAAGAATGTATTCTTTATTCTTGTATTATACTCTCAGATACCACATACCAAAATTTTAAACCACACTAGGCACTATGCACACAAAATTCACATCGTAAGTAAACCCGTACAATGTGAAATGTAGAGAATAGAAGTGCCATATGAATCATGTATCATGTATAATTTACAATGTACATGCATGTATGTTGAGTCTTAAGTAATGGATTGCGGATTGCAGATTGTAGATTACTTACAGATTACAGACAACAGCGGTTAACCAGGTAAAAGTAAAGATTGGCAATACAATTTTTATGCACTCAATTCAATATTCAATACATATTATTTCAAATTTCAAATGACAATGCCAGTGCAACCAATAATTTGTCAATTTAAATGCACTTGCAACTACTAAACAAATCTCACCATATTTACTTACAAATAATGAGCAAGCTTGTTTAAATTTGTATTGTGTATTGTATATTGTGTATACTTGATATTTGGTGGGATCCGATTGAAGATGAGCCGAATTTGCATTGTATTCATTTAGTAAATAGTAAATACATGCATCAATTTTCCATTATTCTTAAGTCTCATTACTCTTCTATTATAATTTATAATAATATTCTATATATTCTACCCACATGTACAATGTACACTTGGAACACAAACCAAGGAATCTTTAAAACATGGGTGGAAATTAAGACAGAAACACTTGTTCACTTGTTGCAACATAAAAAGCTATACACTACACTCCTCTGTATGGGGAGAAGCATTTGGCTTTTGTCGGACTTGTTTCTTATTTTCATGAGGAGAATCAAGAATCAAAGATATGAATTTTTATAAGAAACAATCGATCCTAATAATAATTGTATGTATTCTACCTACGAGTTATGAGGATCATTTTTTAATTCACAAGTCAATGGAAAATTCCTTCCCTAGTCCCACATAATTAGTGTAGCCAACTATCACTGTGACAAACCCATGCTAAAAATATGAAATACTGAATGTGTGAGATTTTCCTTTTTGGTATTTGGTATTTGGAATATCATGTATCATGTATCATAATGGTTGTGTATGGAGGATGGGTGCTGTACAATTTTCTTTCACTCTTACTTTTACATTTTACACCTTTAAAATAAAACAAATCCTTCATTCAAATGGAGATTTAAATTTATTACATGTTTTTTATATTCCATTGATTTTATTCTATAAACCAACTGTCAATATCTAATATCTAATACGTATAATTTACCATGTAAGTTGCAAGGGGTACGGCGAAGATGAATCATGAATCATGTATGTATGCTACAAATATAAAGACAATAACTTTTGTCTTCACCTTACAGTCAACGGTAATATGGTCGCATACTCTTTACTCATTTACTCAATAATTTTGTTTTAGGTTGGAAATTTCATTCCATATTCCATATTCCATGCTTTTGATGGTGACTGAGTGATGAGTTGAAACTTGAAGTTATATCATAATCGTATTTGTCTGTCTTGTAGCTAGTATCTATGGTATATGGTCTATAGTATGTAGATAGGTGAATTGTGAATTGGGAGAGCTGAGATACCCAATTCATACAGATAGACAGAGTACAGAGTAGCACCTTTTCGCAAGGTATTACACATTACACATTTGCACGCGAGCACATAATGGATGGAATATGGAATGGACAGACCCCATGTACATTGTACACAAGATGAAAGATACACATGTATGCAATACAGTTACGTGTACGTTAGAACGTAGAACGTAGATAATGATAGTGGCAGCATCAGTAGAAGAAGAAGAAGACACAACGTCGAGAGGTGAGGAGATAGAGAGAGAAAGTTTTTCCTTGTCCATCCTCCATCCGTTTTCTTGGTTTTTTCTTCTTATGAGAATTTTCTATGGAATTCTCTTCAGTCTTTGAGAACAAGTTGCCGTGTGAGGATTGCATTCAAGTACAATCTCACAGACTACAAGGGTCATTAAATTAAAATATTAAAAGTGATAGAGGAGTCACAAGGACTTTGCAAATTTTACTTCTTCTATTTCTGTCCCTTTTCTATTTCTATTTCTACTTCTGCTTCTGCTTCTACTTCTTCATCCCCTGGATTGGAACTTGAATATTTATTTCTACAAAAACTATTCTTCTATCCCCTGTTTTGTGCATAGTTTTGTGTGTGGGGAAAAACCAGTACGCTATTTTGTGATTTTTGTGTGCCAATTGATATAAAATACATTTACTTTGTTACTGATTCCTTGGGATTGGACTTTTGTTTTGGATCTTTTCTACCAGTTAATTTATGTGACAAAATGTGGAGATTCTACATATTGTTGGTAAGTAAAAGTGAAATTACAGTTAAACTTCAAACTTGAAAACTTGAAAATTATTAGCTACGACCATTAATCACCTTTCAACCTGCCACATTTATTTATTTATTAACTCATTTAGTGTTTAGGATTTAGGATTTACATATTACATATTCTGTATCGCATCTCCTTTAAACTTGTTCAGGGTACATGATGTAAACAAGGAGAAATATCAATTTTATACCATTTTAAATTATGGTAATTGTAATTCTGCTCAAATCTCAAATCTCAAAGACCAAAACCAGAAACCAGAAATACAAATACAAAAACAATGATGCACATACGAAGCACTCGGAACAACAATACGAATACAGATTGCAGATTGCACCTGTACCATGTCTCAGTTTTTGCAGATGATAATAACTTGTTTAAAATACAAAAAAGAGTGAGTGAGTGAATGAATGAATGAGCGAGGGAGCAAGTTAATGAGATAGTAAAAGTAAATTGAGACATTTTGGTTTGGTATGGTTTGGTTAGGTTTCCCTCAGTAAATCATTTAGGAGTGCATCTTTCCTGTTTCAACTATGTACACATGTAATTTTACAATGTGGATTATGGACCTTTTAAAATTTATAAGTTCATGTTTGATATTTGATGTCTCGTGTTTCATATCCTTCATTTTCTACATCCTACACGCTACACGCTACAAATTACACATACCTTTTTGTACTTCAAGATTCAAGATGCAAGATTCAAGAGTGTTCAAATTGAGCAGTAAATTTTATATTTGATACATAAATTGAGAGTGTAATAACCGAAAAATTTAATAGGACTCCTATCCATCTTGTTTCTTTCAAAAAACGGAGACATTTGTAGGTGACACAAAATTATGGACCATCAAAAGCCATTTTTAAACAAACAGACAGATAGTGAGCTTGCTCTTCTGTAAAACAAATATTACATACCAAATCATGTCCTCATTTGAATGAGTCATGAATAATATTTAAACGGTTGCATTAAATACTAAAGCACAAAAATAATAATATGTACTAATATGACAGTTATTATATTTCATTTTGATTGTCCAAACACCAAACTCTAAACTCCAAACAAAAATCATGTTTTGACAAGATGTGTACACATGCAAAAGTAAGTTACTTACTGCACATTGCACATCTTCACATAGTGTCATGCTTTAGTGTTTACTGTTTACTATTTACTATATTTTCCAGAAACCAAAAAACACATTTTGAATACTTGTGCAGCATAAAAATGATTACAAGTTTTCTAAGTCTAAGTCGAATGTCGTATGTCTTTTGACGTGTTATGATGATATTCTTCAAAAAAATAGGAGGAAGAAACCCTGTGGCGTGTCATCTTATGAATGACTATTTACTATTTACAATTTACAATGACTGCTCTAATGTTGGTAGTTTTTATTAGCCTTTCATTAAAACCTTCCTCTTCACTTTTCTTTCTGTATAATACAGTATTCAATGGGTAAATACACAAAACACATAAGCTAAAATTCTTCATCTATGAATTTTTCATAACAGTACATAGTACATAGAACATGGAATATAATGATAAGAATATAACATAATATGTAATACACTGCCGTTTTCATCTTCAGGGAAAAAATAACTTAGGTAGTCAACAGCCAACAGTTGACTGTCGAATCGTGTCGTTTGTCCTTTATTATATTCGCCTTAGAAAATTTTATCTATATAAAATACAAAGTGTAAAGAAAAAACTTGCTGATCTGCGACAAAAATACTCACAGTCTACTCAAAGTTTTACCGAGTGTTTCTCGTCAGGGATTATTATACTATTATTATTATATTATTACTATTATTTATTATGAATCACTTTTACTCTTTTTTTCTTCCTCATCATTTTTAATCATGATTGCGATTTTTTGAGAGTTAAGACTTGAGACTTGAGTCTTGAGTCATAGCATAATTATTATTAATTTATATTCTGCGTACACTGTACAGTGTACGTTATACATAAAGTGTAGCAACATTATAAATTATTAGTAAAAAGATGAAACATGAAAGATGATTTAGATTTCTTAGGATGAAAAATCTATGCACATTATATAGATAAAATGTACAATGTACGTTAAAGTACGTTGCACGAGTTTAAAATCCACGTCCATCTTTAAAAATTGAACAGGTAGGCAGTACACGTGTAACTTCTTACACAGGCACTTCAAGCTAAAACAGGAGTTTATGAGTCATTATACATTATTTATCATGTTAACTTAATTTAAGTACTGCAGACCACAGATACAGAGAGGGAAAGGGAGAGAAACATTCGGTTTCATCCTTTCGTTTTTCGTTATGTCGTGATCAAATTCCTCGATCTCATTATTGACTTTTCATATTAAGTCATATTATGGTCCATTTGCATACTATTAAATATTAATAATCACCCAAAAATCTCTTTTTGCCATAATTTCCGCGATAATACAAAACAAAAAAGACGACTGAAAGTCTCATATCTCGCCAGTCGTCACTCATCACTCCTATCTTGTACATTTTATACATTTCCGATTCCGATTTTCACGTTCTCAGTTTTGTAGTATGTAGTATGTAGGAAAATTTCCAAAGTGTGGTGTGAAAATGCAAAGAGATAAATACCTACATTATTTCTGTATTCAGTAGTGCATTATTTTTACACTCATTTCAAATTCCAATATTAGGCCTGAGATTTAATTAAGTAACTCGATCTAGAAACTAGATCAGAAAATAACGTCCGATAGGCTTCATTAGAGTTTAGGGTGATTAACAAAATTGTCACGACATAAAATAAAACAACACTGTACACACTTTACACTACACATCATACATATTAAGCCGACTACTTCGTACTTCTTAGCTGCGAGAAAAAATAGGAAAATGCTGCCGGTGCAAAAACAGAGTAAATTAATTATGATTCCACACTGGCATGTCTACTTAATCACAGTCATATGTCATATGTTACATTGAACTCACATGTGTACAGACTAAAGACAGCGGACAGAAGTCAGAAGTCAGTGCACAATGTACATATATGGTATGATTACAGGGAAACTGTGATACGATAAGAAGAATGGGCTGAACGACACCGTGAGAGAAAAATTAATAGGAATAGGAATAATAATATCCCATACGTATACAGAATAGAGAATACAGATTGTGTTGTGTGTAACATGGAAGATGGGAGCTATAGGCATATCTTGATTCGGAAAACTTTTTTTTAAAACTGTACATTTACTAATGCTTTCAGAACTTTTGCCAGAAACAAACAAACACCCAGAGCTTCTACCTTCGACATTGTGCACTCTACATTGTACACATTATATTCTAGATTCTATATTCTGTATTCTGTAGTGAAAACCTACTTTCGATTGCTGAATGAAATCAACTCTCAATTTAAAATAAATTACTTCCTTTAATCCTTTTTCCTATCATCCTCGCACATTTGCCATTTGCACAGTGCAGACTGCCAATGAGAATTGCTTGCGTTGAGAAGACACAGGAAAACAAAAATTTCAATGCGCACTGCTCACTACTGATATCTAGTATCTAGTACCTAATATAGTATGATATATGAGATATGAAGTGTGCAACATGGTCATGATGATGAATATTGAATATAATACACGACTCAGGATGTCAGCTGTCGACAGTTGCAGCAAATCCCTATAGTGCACAGTGCACATCACTGATATCATGGCATGGCTGAATGAAAATGAAAACGAAAACGAAAAATGATAATCCATCACAAATGGGGTATGTAGTATTTATGTGTAACATGTATTGCAGTTTGAAATGTGAGCAATGAGCACTGAGCACATGTGATGTGAAATCTTTGACTTGAGAAAAATAAATGCATCCATTTTTTTTCCTTCAAGTGCATTCTAAATTCTAAACACTAAACTCTAATACTTTCTTTAACTGATCAAATCTATGTATTGTTTTTGTAGGAACATCATTCATTTTATAATACTTGAGCAATTTTATGCAGCAATAATAATTATCAAGAAACTCAAGCCTCGAAATCAACCATACATTCATAATCCATAATCCCTACTTACTACTTACTTATTATCTACACATAAATTACAATCATAATTGACAGATAAAATACAGAGTAAAGAGTAAGCGCAGGGTACAAAGTGTGTAATGTAATGATTTGTGCATGTTCTATGTAAAATCTAAAACGTAAATTGTATAATGTACAAACTTTAAAAGAGCTAGAGAAGTTGAAAATTAAAAAAAAACAGAGTAAACGTGACGAGATATTGATAATTGTTTAAGATTTTAGATGCTTAATAAATAATTCTAATGCCAGTTTTTACCCATGTACAATGAACAATGTAGATGTACAGTAATAAGTACTAAAAGTATACATATATATTATGCCAAATCTGCAAACTACGACAAAATGTGAAGCACCTCTACTCGCTACCAGTTACCAGTACATTAAACGATATAATGACTACATTCGAGTTATTAGTGCCCATTGACAGCGTCGGTTGAGATTTGAGACTTGAGACGTGAGATTGGGGATTCATGTGACTGATTAGATCAAGAAGAAGAAAATGTTGATCTTGATTCTTAAGAGTAGTTAAAATATGCAACATGCACGTACTTAGTTTTTTTTACTCTGGTTTCGAGTTTTGAGTTTGAGTTTTGACTTTTGCAAGTTGCAAGTTGTAAGTTGTAAGTAGTTACATGTATCTCTATTCTGTGTTCTGTATGATTTGAATTTTTGAAAAATAATTCAACTTTCAATTTCAATTTCAATACAATAACAACAATTGTAACGAGTAATCTACAGAAAGTTTGTAACAGGTAAACAACAATAACAAGATGATGAAAAAGACAGAGAGAGAGAGAGAGAGAAGATGATCTGAAAATATTGTTTTTGTGTTTTTCATTCCATTTCACATTCAACATTCATTTTCATTATCTTTTTTGTAGATATGTGTAAAGAGTAAAGAGTGATGGGTAAAGAAGGTATTGGATTAGATTTCAGAATCTTGGATGTAGATGTCTGTCTGGATTCTGCATGAGGCACAAATGTGAATGTGAATTTGTAATGTGTGTGGTGTGTAGTTACAGATATAAATAATGTGACTATGAGGCAATAAGCAATAATATCAAGTCTAGTTGTCTTCATTCTCACTATTTAAATGATGATGCACAATGAGAGAGAATAGATATAAATGATTTCAACATTACCGTCAAAACTAGTTTCAGTATGCCTACTGTTTTCGCCACAAAACACAAAAGTAAAACAACTATGGTCTCTTCAACACACAACATACAACATACATGATACATACATGAATGCTGCACAAAAACTGCATTTTTCCACATATCGCAAATTCCCATTAGATTACATGTTACTTTGAACTGAGGGATGATCATTTTGTGGTTATGAGAAGACGTTCTCTACTTCTTGATCCTTGATGTACATATGTATGAATTTCTTATACATGTAGAATGCAGAGTGTAAAGTGTAGAATATTTATCTTCGTACATGTGTTTTTCATTATCAATGTTGCAACTTGCAACTTATATTGCTACCATTTATATTACATTTCACATTACATTTACATTTACAGTTTACAGATCTATCCAAAATCCAATTCCAATTTTCTACCTGAGTCAAATTGTTTGCTGTTTTCTGTTTTCTGTACATACAGTAACTCAAATGAGGTAGTTGGAAAATGGACGTGAGTAACAACAAGCACTGCACGTCTTTTGAGATTTGAGATTTTAGTGATGTGTTTGATGTGTGATGTGATGTTTGATGTTTGTACTAGTAAATAGGATATGAAAGAAATCTTTGCCGGCATCTCCTTTCCTTTTCATCCCTTGAGAGTTACTTTTTCTGTCAAATAGTTACAGCTTTGTTTGTATGTATTTGTACGTATATGTATGTGTTTTGTTTCTGTGTGTTTTGACAGTAAAGACATGATGAAATTTTATCGTATTTAATATTCAACTTCTGTTGTTTCAAATTTCAAATCTCATCTTCCACATGATTTGAATTTTTTGGATGGATAATGGATAAGTTTTTTAGTGCTATGTGCTGTATACTGTATACTGTGTGTTCTGTACAGTGTACAGGGTACAACGTATGATGTACAATGTACATTGTACATGAACTGATCTTGAAATTTTACTTTCTTTCGATTGTGGGTAGGTTTTTTTGCGCTTTGAATTTCCAATGTGGAATGTACACTAAACAAGCAGTGTACATATGCACCTTGGTATGTGACATGTTTTGGGGGAGGCAGAAGCAGAGAAAGGGTGTTGAGTTCACACGTACTGACAAAAGGAAATTTACCATGTTAACAACATTTTCTGTTCGATAATACTAAAGTTTTTCTAAAGAAACGATGCGTCTGTGTTGATTGTTGATGAATCTGAATATGAATGGGATTGGGAATATGAATATGAAAACGAACAAGAAAATGAATGAAAAATCAGCAGACAGCAGACAAGAGACAAGAGACTAGAGACTGAGAATTCAGCAGAATATTGAAAATTGGAATCAAAATTAAATTCCCCATTTGATTTTTAATTTACATTCTACAGTCAGCCAGTGTTTTCAATTTTCAATTAACTTTTAAATACACACGCAAATTATGAATATGAATATTGAATATGAAAACCAACAAATATAATTATGTATGATGTGCCTTGTACGTGAGTTGCCTGCTGTCTTTCCTCTTTCTTCGTCTTTCCTCTTGTCATCTCCGACCGGAATTTCCATATACTCACCCCTTCAATTCAAGTTGTTATGAAACGTTTAGCAAATTGTGATAGTCAGGTCTACCATTGACTTATCAGGTTTACATGTTTACAGTTTACACTTTGTACTTTACACTTTACATTTTACATGAACTAGAGGGAAACATTGACATGAACCTGAAATGGTTTTCCTTTCCGATAATTGTGGCCTTTTGACTTTGTACATGATAAATGGTGAATTGTACAAAGTATAAAGCGAATTGAATTAGCGTAAGTCTCAAGTCTCAAGTTACAACCTACAACAAATAATTTGTTCAGTCTCGGACACATGCATGAATATGAAATTTTCCTTCATTCATTTTTCATCCTCAATTAGTTATTTAATTCTCTCTGTTTTACAAAAATCTTCACGTACATTGAGATTTGAGATGAAAAATGTGCATGTATTATGATATTCTATTGTAAATTGTAATGTACCTGCGTAATATGACATATGACATACACGTCCTTCGACTATGGATAAGAACGTGTATGCCTTGACTCTTGACTCTTTACTCTGTTGTTATTTGTTATACAGTGTTGTATTATGTATTATGTCTTATGTCTGATGTCCAAAATTTTACCTCTCTTTATAAAAGAAAAAAGGTAACTAGTAAATAGCATGAAACTATGTTGAAAAATGATCACACATTTTTACAATTTACAGTACTTCCGTTTTGTCATTTTTTTTTATATAGAGATGAAAGATACTTAGAATTTAGCATAAATGATGTCATTAATCTAATATTTAATATACCATAATAATTTGTAGCAATAAAATAATATGTTACTGCTCACTTATTCCGAGAAATCCTCTCAATTCTCAATATCTCTCTCATGGCTCAATAATGAATGATGAATGATGATAATAGTATGCATTAAATGTGTACAAACGTTGATAAAAAAGCCATAAAGTCTCACATTTCAAACAGATAAGCAACAGGTAGTATAAACAAACACCTAAAACAAAACTAGTTTTTACTCAAGTCTCTGTATCACGTGTTAGATGTTAGATGCGTTAAATATTAAATATTTGTAGTACCAGTGCCAGTGTACATTGTACATTGAACATTGTACATGTAAAATCACATATGTACGACGTACAAAGTACAAATTGCACATATCAAAACAAAACTTTTCTTATCCATCATCTCTTTTTTTATTTGATCTGGTCAGTAGATCAGTGTGCTTCTGTCTTCTTTCTTTCGACTTCTGGCTTCTGGTATTTGTTCTATGTTCTATGCGATTTTTATTGCTTTTAAACTATCACAATAATGATTACTTTTAATTATTGTTGATTTTATATGGTCATAAAAATGTCGATAATAAAATACTTATCAAAATATTATATTTGATATTTACATGAATATGCTTCACCAAATACAAAATAAGCCTGACTATTTGAAATGTTAAACAATGTACATATACGATATTCATGTATCATGTACATTTTCCGCACGCCGGTCATGAAAGGTTTGATTGCATTTTCTTCGCGTGCCTATTTGATTGAAAGGTAGCTCTTACGGAAGGAAAGAAAGGTACATGAAGGAAATGAAAGGATTTTCAGCTCCATCTCAACTCCCAAACGGATTATTATCACACAAATAAAACACTGTAAATATTGAGATTTGAAATGTCAATTGCTGTTCAATAAAAATAATTATACAAGTTTCATAAAAGCAAGAGATATGACAAATAACAAACGCCAAATGGCATTCAAATGCTACTGTTGTACTGAAGAAAATTTTATTTATCTTTTATCAATATAAAACAGTTTAAGGAAATACTGTAATCTAGGCAATCCAAGCACGGACGTTATTTTTTTACACTATATCTGTATTTAGTACGTATCTATAATATAATAATGTGTAACTATACCGGCTTCATTATCAGCTAGGTCCGTAAGTAAAACTTGCCTTTACAATTTACTGTACAATGACGAGGCATATTCATGTATAAAATAAATAATAAAAAGTGTGTGGTGTCTTGAGTCTTGACTATTTTGAGCACCAAGCGTCAAGCGTCGAGTAAACATGACCATTGCCCATATATGTGGATGAGGATGAAACTCTGACTTTTCAAAGTGTCTGTACAGTGTAACGTGTGAAGTGTATACTTGTACTTTGTACACTGTATTACACGTGAATGCTGCTCTGCCATTCATTAAACTTATTACTTGGGTAGAAAAACGGTGGTAAGTACACAGACACCTTCAAGACTCCTTCCAAAGACAAAAACTTTCTTTCCATATCAACTTTACTTATATTTACATACTACGGAGAACATAGATGCTCCTTATTCATTAATGTCCACCTTTACAACACAACACTAATATGGATCAGAATTCTATACTAATTCACTAAAGAAATTTGTGTTAGCCAAAGGAAGAACTCTTAGTCATTTTGAGGTAGCTGTAAAAACTATGTAATTCATAATTCATTGAAGAAGGTAGAACACAGAACAATGCACGTTCTTTTGTATGTGAATACGTACATCACGCACTGTACAGTGTACATCATATGTGTAAAATATAACTGCCTAAAGTCTACAGTCTACAGTCTACATAAAGTGGGCCAGTTTACATAACTTTTCATAAAATTTGGACCAGTTATTATTTTTAGAATTTCCATATTCCATATTCATGTATAAAATGCAAAATGTAAAATTCAAAGTTTGCACCCATGAAATTTGTAATTTGTGATGACATAATCGTACAGTTCAGAATTCAGAATCCGCAAGTCACAAGTACCGGAAGCATTTATTTAAGGTATTTTAAAGTGTTTTACAAGATTTCCATTTTTGTTTCGCTTTAGTTTGAGGATCAGCATTGTACATTGTACATGGTACACTATACACAAACAAAGCGCGTTAGCCCGCAGAAAAATTATTTAGAGTACAGATAATTTGTACCTCTGCATTATTTTCAGCTAAATTATTGAGCTAAATTGTCTTTAAATAGCGACATAATAATACTTAATACCACGAGTTCATGCATTGATAAGTAAATGGAGATTGGAGATACATACAAAGCTCAAAGCACGAGTTATTCAGTAACTTTTACAGACATTACTTACTTTGTACTCTGTGTAAGGATTTTTGGAGCAAATTATGTGTCATATAATAATAATTGTAATGGTATAACATGTAACATCAAACATGGCGTATAGGTATCATGTGTAATATTACATTCTGTATTCCGTAATCCGTAATAGTGACGGTAAAAGTAAAGCGTTGGTGAGATAGTAAAGATGACTACGAATACACTATTACACTATACACACGAGACTTGATACTTGATGTAATAGATAAGTACTTAGATTGGACGTTAGACACACGGAAAGAAGATTAAGGAGATGGGGAAGATGGATAAGAAAAAAAGAAGAAATTTTGAAAACTCTGTCTTCTGTCCGCTGTCTCTTTTGTGCTTTGTGTTTTGTACCACATTCCAACTTCAAACTGTAGGAAATATAATACATTTTACATTATACAAGTGCTTGAAATTCACTCAAGGCTCAAGATTCAAGTCTCAGTTCTCGAGACAGAGAAAATGAAAGGAAATAAGAAGTTTTGCGATGATTAAACTAATGCTAATGAGTAAATAATAACTACATAATGGGAAAATGGTTGTGCGTCTATTCAATACCTTTCGCTTTCATCAGTGCATACAAGCTTTATCTATATGCGTTGTGTTTTGTATTTTTTGCACAAGAATTCTTCCAAGTTTTGGAAAATGTAGACTTTTAATTGACTATGCGTAAAATACAAACTTTTATCAGATGAAGTGAGACATGAATGAATGTAAATTGTAAATTATAAATGTCGCCTTTTCAAACAATGTTGTCTGCATTCTGATCTTTTTATCCTCTTACGCACTTACCCAACAAAATATTATCACTGTTCATTGTCCACTCTCCAGTGTTTCTCATGCAGCTTCTTTGACTTTTTCCCCTTTTTCTGTTTTTCATCGTCATCGTCATCGTCCCATTTCTATTTCATTCATTAGGCATTAAGTATCATGTAAATTTTGAAAGAAAATTTTCACTCTCATCTTTTCATTTCATCATCATCGTTTCATGTTGTTCAATCTTTAATCTTAATTCTCTTGCCTTGGGCCCATTGAATAATGTACTTTACGCCTTTATTTATTTTCTATAGTTATTTATGCTCTTCCTTTTTCCCTAGTCTCTAAGATCTAGGAACTCATCCATTTTCATTTCCTGTAAATTTGGAATTTTGATAAGTTATAAGCCTAGTGGAAAAAAGATTACCAAAATTGCTTTTTGAATGTACATTGTATATTTTACATCTACACAATACACAATACATAATCTATTACAATTCGGAATACTTTTTCCCAAATAATATAATAATATATGTGTAATACAGAGCCGTTCAACGTTCAATAGTTTGTAGTTTAAAAAAAAAAAGTTTACACGCACACAACAACACAAAAGACAACGCACAAAGAACGCAACAAGGTAATTTTCCAATTTCTACCCAAATTCTGTGCGTATATTATGTGCGAGTAGGAGAGGAAGGATCAGCAATCAGCGAGGGATAGTATTTATGTCAAGTGTTTACAAATTTGATAAGTTGAGACTTTGACAATCAGATTGTTGTGAGTGTTGACTGTTGAATTTTTGATTGTGGAGTGCTGAATGTTGAATGTTCATGAACGATACGGACGACGAGACTCACAGCATGTCGTACTATATATTTAATATTTACTATATTTACTATTAGAACAGTTGACTAGTTGACTAGTTGAAGGTGTTTATTGTTAATCGACGTACTTAATACATTATTATTTATTATAATGTGGATGACTATAAGGATAATACGTCTGTAGTTTGTAGTTTGTATTTTGTTTTGTATCCTTTTTTCTATGAAAAGGAAACCAAGAAGACGAAGAGAAAATTAAAGGATCATAGTCAATCGTCATCTTCATTTTGTTTGCACACCCATTCGAAAACCTGCCCACGGGCATTACATTTGTTGTACCTATAGAACATTTTGTCATCTGCATCGTCTGTCGTCCATCCACCATTCATTATCCATTATCCACTAAAAGAACATAATGTGTTTTTTTGAAAACCACAACAACAGAACACAGGACTGCAATACACAATGCACAATAAAATACAAAATCCCTCTTATGAAGAAAAAAAAATTGTCTACTTGATACATAATATATATAAGAGATACGAGGAGATGTACGACTTAATGGTCCCATGTGTCTTCTTCTATCTTGTCGTTACACTCTACACTCACTCTTCATTACTCTTTATTCTTTGCTAGTGAAGTTTGCTGTGAAATTGTGTGTGGTTTTTAACATTTAAGCGAAAGTACCAATTGACCATTTGTACACAATATATCATCAGTGAATACATTATAATTTATCATGTATAAAATGTATGAGTGCAGATACATATGTATATTATGATGATTTTTATACCATAAATCACAGTCTTTTATACTGTCTAAAGTCTAGAGTCTAGAGTTTGGAGTTTATGTAAACTGCTTATTTGCTCTTCTCTCAAAGCAAGCATTAAACGTAGGTACGTCTATGCACATATGCACATGTACATTTTTTACGTCAAGATCTCGTGATGTACATTGTACATTGTACATAATATGTAATCTGTAGAAAAGTAGAGGGGTACACTTCATATTATGGTACATTTAAATCTGTACTAAAATAATTTACTAGTTAAATGTTGTGCAATGAACCATGTAAATGCCCGTAAGATTCGCTCTTTATGTATGACTTTATGCTTTATGCATATGATGATAAAGATGATGATTCCGAAATGATAAATGTTGACCAGTGGGCAAAGAGCACCGAGCATAGAGCATCAAGCATCAACATGTGTGTACTTAATCAAGATTCAAGATGAAAACTACTACTTATTATTGTACATTGCGCATTGTGCATACTTTGAAGAGTTGTACACGACATCCTAAGACTTACCTTTTACGACAAGTAAATAATATGGTAGTCAAAACTATTATGATTATTGTTATTTTATTATTTATTATTATCCTGTACGTTTTGTAAAGCTTTTGTGATCAGTAGTCTCGAGTCTCGAGTTTTGAGTCTCGTTTCTCGATTTCCCGTCATGTTTTGCACCGGTCAAACGGCAGATAATTTTGACTAAAGAGATATTTTAACACCTATATGTAATTTAGTCATTTAGAAAAGGAAGCAGGAGAACTAGACACTAGAGAAGGGAGACTAATCGTAAAATTCAATGAAAAACGATGAATTATACATAAGGAAAAGAAATGACTCCCGACAACTTTATTATAAGTGTGTGTAATCTGTAAGCTGTTGAATGCTGTATTTTGTATTTTGTATTTGGGTGCCTATGTCATGTGTTGCGTATGGTGTATTAAGTACAGTGTGTGTATGTTGTATGTTGTATGTAGATTGGAGATGGACGCGTTCATTGTAATTTATGTCCATTACTAATCGGAGTTCGTGCTAAACACATATAATGGCTAATAATAATGATAATAATATGACAGTGTATAATACTCTCATATTTTTTGCAACTACTAGCTGCTACTCGCTCAAACTTAAACTTCCAACTTCTAACTGCAACTTGCTACTGATAATAATTATGATACTGTTGATACTGGTGGTATTTACCGCATTTAGCAACTGTACAACAAAAAGAGATGCAATCCGTGTACACTGTAAACTGTAGGTTGTTTGTAGGTATGCATAATGTATAATGAGGAATGAGAAGCCGTGAATATATTACACACACATGCATAAATAGTAAATGGTAGGTAAGCAATGAGCGAATTGCACAAATAATCCAAAATTAACATTATAAAAAAATCTAAAAATGTCTAAGAGGCGGATGAAAAAGGACGAAAAAGAAGAAGAATGACAAAGAATGAGAGATGCAGCAACTTTTTATTGTATTGAATGCATTATGGATTATGGATGATGCATCATGTTTATTATTTTTTATGATAATACTACTTTACTTTATTATACTGTATACTCTATACTCTATACCACACATTTCATATTTCTAGTGACTCATTCATCAAAATCCCTTGAATGAACAGAAAATTTTTGATTTCCTTCTCTATTCTCGATGCACGAGTGCAAGTTGCACATTATCGTAAATATTAAATATTAAATATTTTATATATGTATCTTACTCTCTTAACTTTGAGATTTGAGATACATTCAACTATGCATACTTATATAGTTTTTGTATTTGTTATGATGAGACGGAATAGCAAAAAGGATCAGGACTCATGTACATCACATAACATAATATAGTTGGAAGTTGTAAAATAGTTGTATTCGTTGTAAAATGACAGGGAAAAATGAATTAAACTATGTATCAAAAACGTTTCTTATTCAGATACATGACACATAATATACGTAGATACTAGATACATGGTATACATCATATCAAAATAATAATGATCATAATAATAAAATAATAGGTAGCAAAAAGGCAAGTAGCAGGAGACAAGAAGAAGAAGAAGGAAAAGAAACAGGATTTTCCAAGTCGTCGCCGTCTGTGTCAAACTTCAAACTCAAACTTTTCCAAGCGTGACTTGACCATTATAGAGAAAAGATGAGGAATTTTTCCTTTCTGTCTTTCATTTTTCGTTCTGATGCATCGCGTTGCATTGATTTACTTATTACTTACTACTTACAGCTTACAGTCATACATACTACATACTACGTCCTGCAATACATGAAATATACCTACAAAAACTGCGCTTCTTCTGCTTTATAGCTACTCTATATTATATTATATGAAATGTATGCAATTGTATTACAGCTAAATTATAAATGAGATATTACCAAAGTTTTGGTCTTATATTATATTTTATATTATTATATTAGAGGTAAGCACACATTTCACTTATTGAAAAAAGATGAAGAAAAAAGAAGAAGCTAGTTTAACTATCATAAAGATTTGTGCGTCTTTTTATTGTATATGACTACTTGAAGTTTTATACCGAATAACAGTATATTATGTATTATTATGCATACAAAAAATACACAGATAACTATGTGTGTACACTGTACACACAAAATAATATCAATAATGCATTTCAAATAAGAAGCAAGTTTAGTGTATTGCCTTTGTAGTTTGTAGATAGTACTTGTGAATTTTTTGAGAGTGCGATTGAATGGGAGCTCAAGTTTATTCTACTTCACTCTCTCTGTCAATCTCTTTTCTCTCTCTCTTTCTCTCGCTCCTTAGATTTTAGTTTCATACAACTTTTTAAATCATCAAACTTTGTGGTAGCCAATAGCCAACACAATGTTATACAGACACACGACACACAAAGCAATCAGTATTAGAGACCAGAGACTCATACTTCATACAGTATATTATATGCTACATATGTAAAACTAATACAGGAAAAGTTTCCGTACTATAAGAATTAAGAATATTACTTTTATTTATCATTGTTTCTTGACGAATGTTTTGTATTTAATTCTATTTTTCCAGGTTTTCGGAGTAGCCAGTATTGGAAGAAATACTGCTGCTGACGAGATAAAACATGAACTCCCAGATAATCTTGAAATTATTGACCCTAAATCACTTGGATTGAGTGATTCCGATGTGGAAAAATTCTTGGGAAATGTCAAACTTCTTCCTATTGGCGGGTAATTGAGTAGTTTTTTTTTTCAGTACAGAGTATAGAGTAACTACAATTATTTTTGCTCATTTGTATATTATTGCATGTTATTTTTTGTTTACAATTTTTAGTTGACTATTTGTAGCTATAAAATAGTATATACCTAGTAGAAAGAAAATAGAAAAAGATAGGAGTAATAATAACTGTTATATAGTGTCATTTTGCATTGTATGTAGTATGTAGAGATGTTTATCATTTATCATGTTGCTTCTTTGACCTTTTGTTCTTTTGCTTTTTGTCCAACTTTCCACGCATTTCAAAATGAACAGAGACATGGGAGACAATGTCAAAACCCAGATCCTTACAGTTGGTTTTGATGGAGATGAAAAACTAAACTTGGCTGATTTTGAAATTCCTAATACTGATGGACTACCGGATGCAGACAAAGGAGTAGCTAAACAAGCGTTCCTTCGTTTCCAAGATTATTTCAAAGATCCAAGTGCTGCCAAAGATTTTGATAAGGTGGTTCAAGAGGCTGAAGAGAAAGAAAAGGATACATTTGTTACTGGTACAACTCCATCCTATGAGCCAGAAACTACCATAAGATACACACAGGAACAGAGAACTACAACAATAGATTCTCAAACAACATTCCCTACTGCCGAATCCACCCAACAAACACTAGATGATTCAGACTCCAAAGCTCAGCAACAAAAGTATAATAGTGTGAGTAATGAGATTCCAAAATTTGGTGGATTTATTTCTCCAGATACCTTCAATTCTCACAATTTCATTAGATATGAACCACAGAATCAGCAAGAACAACAAGAAATTCAAAATCAAGTACAAGCTATTATCCAACAACAACAACAAGAATCTCAACAACAACAACAACAGCCACAACCACAACAGTCTGTTCAACAACAACAAGTTTACCGTCAAGAAAATGAATTGGCACCACAAGAAAAATTCCTGATCCAAAATTTTATTCCTTCTCTGAATGGTCCAAATCAAGTACAAAATTTCCAAATCCCAATTGTCAAACCCACACAGGAATATGCAAGACAAAATAATTTGTTTCCCAGTCCACAACCTATTCAAGTTCAACCACAAGTACAGCCACAAGCAGTATTTTTAACCCAACCACAAACAACTATTGCTGCTCCAGTTATCCTAACTCGCCCAACAGCACAAGTCCAAATTCAACCTCAACCTCAGTATATTCAGCAGTCACAACCAGCTCATCATCAACATCAGCACCAACAACAACAACAACAATTTTTCAATCAGCCTCCTCAACAACAACAACAACAGCAACGGCAGCAACAGCAACAACAACAACAAATATTCCCCATTCAAGTTCAACCAACACAAGCTCAAATTCAAAGGTTTCCAGTAGTACAAAATCAAGTTCAACACCAACAACAACAACAACAACATCATCATCATCAACAACAACAACGTCCCCTTCAATCTCAGAATCCAGTACAATTCTTTGCACCCCTCCAACCTCAAGCCCATCACCAAGGTCGTCAAATTTCTCAAGCTCCATTCCCTCCACATCACGCCCTTCCTGTTGCTCAACATATTAATCAAAATTTTGCTCCAAATTTCCAACCCCCACAAAAATTGGTACAAAATTTCAGACCTAACCATGGACCACCTCAAGAAAACACAGTAACTGGACGACCAGCCCCTTTCCAAGTTACCCCTTCCAGTCCAATGATCCCTATTTCCACGGTTGAGAATGCAATTCATCGTCCTCCAGTCGTGTCTCAACATCTGCATAATCCATCATCAGATGGTCAATCACATCAAAATATCGTTGCCCAAATTGCAAGACAACAACATACCAGAATTGCTCAACAACCAGCTGTATTACCTACTCATCCACCTCAACAACAAGGTAGAGACCTGAAACAACAGCCCCAGCAACAACAACAAAATCAACAGCATCAGCAACAACATCACCATCATCATCAACAGCAGCAACAACAACAAAGACCACTTTATAGTCAACAATCCGGTCCAAATCGATTTCCACAACAGCAACAACAATTCCAGCAACCTCAAAATAGACCAGTTCCAGCTTCCAGTCAAATCAATGTACAAACTTCACCATCTCAATCCTTTCAAAATTTTCCTCCTCAATCACAGAGACAACAATTTCCACAAACCCCTCGTTATCAAAACTCACAACCTGTACATCAAATACTCCCATTTCAACGTCCAGTAAATTCTCATTTCCCACCTTCACCTCCAGCTCGACCTTCACCACCACCTCGAAATAATTTCTTTCCAGGTCCAACACCATCTAAAGTAAATCCTTTTATAAAAGATGCACCCAACCGATTTGCTCTTCCTCCTCAGCAGCAACAGCAACAACAATTCCGTTCACCTCAAAATCCACAATTTCAACATTCCAATACCAACTACAGACAGAATTTGATCCCCGTTGATACCAATAACAATGAAAAGATTCGATTCCAAAATCAAGTTCGTCCTGAACCCAATGCATTCCAAAGTAATGGTAACAATGCTGCTCCATTCCCACATCGCTTCAATTACAATCCTTATCCTCACAATAGCAATATCAATAGTGTCAATCAGCATCGTCATCAAAGTCAACAATCACAACCACAAAACGTGAGAGAAGTGAGACATTTCACTAATAATCCTTCCAATAGTAGGCCTATCAATAGCCATAATAATAACAACAACAATAATAATAATGGTGATTTACTTGCTGGTGGTTCAGAGAATCATCATCATTCCTTAGCAGTCACAAAAGACCTTTTAAAACCTGATTTTATTGAGTCGATTCAATCATCAAGAATGGTGGCGTATAGGTATTTAACATCCGCTGAAAACTAAACGCCTAGATAGCTCCTAATATTATATTTTTGTGCAATATCTATACATACTAATATTTTTAGGACTTTTTTAGTGTTCCTATCAACTGTAAACCCAGAAATCTCTAGATCTTATAATATTTTACTGTGAAAAGTTTTTAGGAATACATAGACCATAGTCTAAACTAATTTAATTTTATATCACATTATGCATAATGCATAATGTGTAACGTATATTTTTATCACTTTTATAAGTATTGATTGTATTCACATACCAATATGTAAGTATCCGAAGAGTTGAGACGATCGAGGGAATCGCAAAAACTATTTTTTTTTATACAAAGTGAATGCACGAGTTCAACAAAAAGATTTTTTTCCCTTCCATTTTGTCTTTCTATAATGTTGCAAGTTGTATTATGAGGAATGAGGAATAAAAAATCATGTTTATACTATAAATACTGTAGAAAACAATTAATATAACGCAAAAAAGTATACTGTGTATACAAAATACAATTATTATTAACTTCATGATATTATGTGTAGGTATTAAAAAATCTGGAACTAGAAGGAAAGATCATTTTCTATGTTATATATTTTATATATATATATATATTTGAAATAATTATGATTGTTATGTAAAATTTATATAGTTACTACTAATTATTTATGATGGGAAAATTAGAACGTGATGTCTTTGTTTAATAAGCCACATTTTTTTATGCATATTTTGTTTATCGTCGTCATAATTATTGTTGTAAAAGTACTAGTATGCATAATGCATAGTCCACAAATCATGTGAAATGAAAGCCATATATGTATAATAATTTATGTAAAAAACACATGATAAATATGGTATAATAAAGTACACATATCATTGTACACCGTTTCTCCAAGGTATGATATGTTTCTCTAGATTGCAAGAATGAATTATATTATATATACATGTATTATGTGTAAATGTGTGTACTACTATATTATATTAATACTGTTGTTGAGGTTGACGTTGGCCTAATACGCTGAGCGTGTTTGCTGTGTATTATTTTTGTATGCATTAAAAGAGATGTACAATGAACTATTTTGTACGTATGAATGTATGATAAATAAAAATTTGTGTAAATTTTGATGAATACGGAATCAAAGTAAATAGAATGCATTTCTTTATTTTTTTACTCCGTAAGGATTTAATGGTAACAATAATAATTCATCATAATACATATAATATAGAATCGAAATGCACAATAATAATATTATAGCGATATTTGACGTATCAACATCCTCAAAAAACATCATAAAATATTTCTGAAATTCACATGTCATGCACCGCATGTGGTTAAAATGCAAATCTTGCATATCTTAATTGTAGCTATAATCTATAAAACGTTAAAGGTGTAATAAACAAAATGATTATATTTGAATAATAGATGCACAGGGACTAAAAGTTTTAATTTTTAAAATAAAATATAAAAACGACAAAAATAAATACATTGATTAAAAAATGTTCCAGTTGTCTCATATATTCAGTTACTATGATCGGCTCATCAACGAACGTATTCTATCGGGGTTGTCTCTCAGGGAGTATACCGGCATGCCTGTTAAAGAGAAAAAGGAATAGACAATAGAAAGTTTTCATCATTATAGATTATACTGAAAGAGAAAGTATTCTTCTTGTCTTACATATTATACTATAAATTTGCACTTGTGTAAAATCAAATCGTACTGCTCAGTTCCAGTACACAATACATAACTTTTAGGGAAGAAATATGTATATATTATATGGTTTTTTCGTTCATTGTCTTACCAATTTTGTCGGATAATTGATACATTCTTCGGTAAGGGTTTGCATACGGGGTATCTCCTGATATGAGGTCTCCTGACGAACTTGGCGGGGCACCTGTATTGACTAATAAGTACAATAAAAATTCATACATACATATTCATTTTTAGCGTGTTTATTAGTTTTGGGTTTGTAAAAATTGACATCAAAAATATTACGGAAGAAGGGAATTTTGAGTATTGAAGTATAGTAAAATTATGAAAAAAAAAACAATGCTTTAAAACAACATTACATTGTTTTACCTCTTTCCCCAGAGTTGCTTCCTTCATCATCCGACCCTGCACTTCGTCCACTAATCTGTCCGAAATCGTGTCCTGAGTTTGCCGAGCTTTCACGTTGCTCAGTTCCGAATTGCTGTCCTCGGAAATCTATCTTTTATAGAGGTGCAAAAGAAGTATAATTAACATTATATTTATTTGTCTTCAAGATCATAATGGCTCACAATTACATACATGTGTACCAAAAAACCAAACAGATAATCAATAAATTATGAATGATGTATCTTCTTTACGAGGATTTAGCATTGATTAACCTACCAAATTGGATGAGTAGATATCACTAGGATAACTCGTGAAGGGAGCAGGTGTGTGTAGATCTTGTCCGGTAGTTATTTCTGGGTCTGGATTAATTGCAGGAATTTCGGAGCTTGAAAATACATGAGCTGTTGTTGTTGTTTCATAAGGATTAATAATTACTGGAACTTCTGTTATAGAGTAAGTGGTCGTTGTTGTTTCATATGGATTCACTGTAGAAGTTTCAAAAGGTGAAATAGTAGTAGTACTTTCAGTAGTCTGGACTACGTAACTTTCTGATAGTTTATCATCTTTATCCAAAGTATGAGAAAATATTAAAGTATCATCATTAACTTTTGGCTGTCCATCGTTTTGATTATACACATAAGGTGCATTCAAATTTTCTAGACTGAGAGCTAAAGTCAAATCACACCCTGCACCAACAAGAATCCAATCTCGTTGAAAAATGACTTCCTTATCAGTTGAATTTGGTTTTTCCTTCACTGTATACACAGATTCCCATTTGTAATGCTGTTTATTATACATAAAATAAAATAAAAATGATTCATGCATACATACAATTAAAGCAAATTAGGCAACAAAAGCAGTATCATGATAACATGACTCATGAGACGAACATCCTACATATATGCATTTATTATCTCAGCCATTACAAGAGCAATCATGCAGACGACACAATCGATGTCTAGAAATGAATTTTCAATATGATAACCATGTAGGTATGGACAAATAAAAAATACAAGTTCTCTTAGAATTTTCAATTTCCCCTCCTACTCGTGGGAGGA
>JAQGBH010002374.1:0-24882 GCA_034698265.1 Sminthurinus aureus | reverse complement strand
TTAGTTCAAGAATCACCGCTTGGTGTGAATTATAAAGTTCCTTAAGATTGTTTTTCATAGATAACCCCACATATTATCTTGTATCTGAGAGTATAACGGGAGATTAATAAAATCTAAATAATACTTGAAACAAGTTTGGAAATAAAAGGGGCTTAAGGCTTCAGATGTTGGGATTTTTGATTGGAGGAAATGGGAAGTTTTCAAAATATTATTTAAGTAGGAAAACAATGTACCGTTCATCACAGGCGCAGTGCATTAATGTGAACAATCGATAATTATATAATCCGAATTTTTCAGAAAATGCTTCGATATAAAACGGACAGCCCAGATCATGAAATCTACAGCATTTGTCCGCACCCATATATCCTCCGAGATCTAGATATTTGTTGGGAAAAGAACAAGACAGGGTGAGAATTTTAGGCTAATGATTCCATATTCTGTATTTCCTGCACCTATATTTGTATTTATTTATATATGAATTTTGGAGTGGTTTTTAATTATTTGATACATAGTTGCAAATAGATACCTTTAGCTTCTAACGCGGTGTAGCCCATCCCACACCTGAATACACATGATTTGACACAATTTATTAGATAATTATTCAAGGAACATCAAAAATCAAAAGTAGTAATTGATAATGGTGCTTATTCCGTATTCAATATTCATTTTTTTATTCCTTTATTGTAAGTTGTCTAAAATATTCAAATATTCAAATATTTTATCAAATTCTTTATTCACCATTTTGTCCCTGGAACTCGAAACGCATCGCTAAGTTCTCTCATACTCAGCTCTCGTTTGGTTCGACTGCAATTTTACAATTTTATCAGTAATTGAAATAATCTGGTTTTCTACAAAATATTATCAATATTAGGATTTTTGAAATATTTTAATTTTCGATTGCGCATCATGTTTCATGTTTCATGTCGTATCATTCAAAAGTAGGTACATAATAACAATAAAAAAACTACATACTCCTGAGCAAAACATTACTGCACATTAAGCATGCAAACACGGACCAAAAAAGGATGCAAATTAAAAAAAAAACGGATTATAAAAATATTAAAAATATGCTGTTTTCTTGGCTGCTGCTGTACAACTACATGAACAATGAACATCACCCTTTATGACTTACACTTTTCAAGAGATGCACACTATTTGTCTATAAGGCCATATGAAAGCAATCCTTAATCCTCAATCCTCAGCTATCAGTTACCATGCCCACGGAATGCTATCCACAGACAGACAGGTTAGTTTTAGTTCTGAATTAAGTATTACTGCGGGAGAAAATGGACAATTGTATCTGAGAACGTGGAGCTTGAAGACTTAAAGAGAGTGTGATAGAAAATAGAAAGAAATGGTAGAAAAAAGAAAAGAAAGAGAGATAGCTAGAAATTTGAGGTGTCAATATTATTATTATTTATCGGTAACATTGAATCATTGAATCTTTTGGACAAATATTTTGCCATACCTCTCATCGCATATGCAGTGACTTAGCGTATTCGCCCTGTAGTTAAACATCCCATATTGTGTACTGTAAAAACACAAGAGCGCTTTAGTACCATAGTTTTCAAAGCTTCTTGTCTTAACTTGAAATTTGGAATGCATAGTTAAATTATGTTTCGATATAATTGAATACAATTACGTGAAGGCGCTGATCATGATTGGACATTCGTCATGTTGTCTATGCAAAGAAATTTAAAAAAATTCAATGCATATTTTCTATTTTTCTAGAACCTGAATTATAATATGTGGCTAAATATGTCCAATGTACATTTTTTCTTACCTACAACAAATATCAGTTCCAAGATGTGCTAAAAATTAAGAGTAAACTTTAGTGAGTTCTGAGTACTCAAAATGTATGATTTGTGTATGTACCCTTAAAAATATTAAGCATGCTTCAAAGAAATTATAATAATAGTTAATAATTAATAGTATATTATTAAGTATGTAACTTTAAGGTTCATTTACCCCCTATCGATGATCGTTTAGTAGCTACTTTATCAAATCCACACCAAAGCGTACCCTGAGTCAATCATAAATATAATATTTTAAATTGACATTCAGTCATTTTCCTGACTTTAGTCGTGATCATATTTTTTATGTAATTACTTTAAAATAAAAATAATAAAGCATATTATGCAAAATAGTATACCGGTATAATTCCAAAATGAGTGTCTCGTTTGGATCGACTGTAATTAATCCAAAGTAAAATTAATATAATCATAAATCCCGATATCGACCATTTTTTTTATTTTTTAATATTCAAGCTAAAATAATATTTATAACGTTTCAATTTCAATTTGCATTATCCTAATTCCTAATCACAACATAAAAAACAAAAAGCAACATAAAAAACAGTAGTGACAGAAACCGAGAATAGAAGTGAAAAATATAGTAGAAAAAGAAAGAATAAATACTAAAAAGTCACACGTGGTCAATAGAAAATGTAGTAAATATATTCAAAATCTAAAATGACCAAGTGACATTACATAACATTACATAATACATGAAACATTTACATCATAAATTGATATTTTATATGAAGAGATTAGAATGGAAAACTGAGTTGCTAGATATATGTTTTAGTATAAATAATAGTCTATATGGAGAAAAGTTCCATTTGAAATAAAAATAGAGAACAGAGAAAATGACCACAGCAAATAAAGGGGAAACGAAGGAGAAAATGTTATATTATATTATTATGGTGGAACCTTAGTCGCACACACACAACATAGGAAAAAATTGGACAAAGTCCAAAAACCAAAAAGATATAAATGAGAATCAAGAATCAAGACTTGGGAATGCTATTATGAGATACATCAAGAATCAAGAATCAAAAGATTCCACAGAAGGCAATGAGACGGAATCCTGATCTCTGCTCGCTTCTTCTTTTGGCCATACTTTTTTCTTTCCTTACTTTCCTCTTACTATTCGTATTGGTTATTGGTTTTTCCCTTCTCCCAATATTTGTGAGTATAAAGATTACAGATATAGAGTATTATAATGTAATATTAGCACATATGCAGGGCTATACATAATGTGTTTTGCCTATATATATATAATATTATGTACGTACTTATGAAATGTAATGTCCTATTAAGTGCAGCAGAACGAAAGAAAAGAGGAAATTATAGAAAAAAAGAGAAAAGTAACATTTATAAAATACATGGATGTGTAGAAATTGCAAATAGTTATTAGTTATTACCTACATATTTTCGTTCATGCTCATACTTTATAGTTACAAATCTGTATACATACTGTCTGTATTGTGTACTCTATACTTAGTCTACAGCCTATATTCTATACACGTGTATTGCATAATGTATATATACAAAAGATAGTTAATAATACTCGGAGCATTTGTTCTGCTCTTTCTATTCTTCTGTTCTCCCAAAACTCCCAAGAAGACCAACCAACAATAGTAATAGTTTTTATTGGGAATAGTTTTGATTTTTTCTCATTTTCTCCTAATCTCTCCTGAACTTTGGCAAGAACCTTTTGATTTTATTGCCTCACAGAGAGCCTTTTTACCAACAAAGTTGACAAAATTAACTGAGATTTGTGATTTGTTGGCTGTTCGCTGCGTGCTCTATGCTCAATCCTCAATCATCAGTGCTCACTATGTGTATTTGTGTATTGTGTACTGTACTCTCATCTCATTCATCCTAATTTTCCCACTATCAACTGACTACTCTGGCTGCTGCTTACTAGTTTCAGTGGTACATCCGTAAAGAGATAAAAAGAATCTTACTAGCAGTATTATTAATATTAAAACTTTAAGCACATAAGCTTACGTGTTTTCATATGCTCATTTTCAAGCATGTAAAGTTAGATTTTGTACAATGTACATCCTTTCTTTCAATCATTTAGCATTTAGCTATAAATTATTATCAATGATATATATAATTTTTCTTCTCTATCTTTCCGACTCAAAGGGCATGTATATATGTGGTTTGTATTACATATATGTGTATTCTACCATTTCAGTTTTAGTAAACATTCTCCTATGTATCTAAATTCTAGATTTTCATTTTCCATACAATATTTAATTTATCACCAAGAACCACGAATAATTATGAAAGTTATTATGTACTTATAGGAAATCAATCAATAATGATGATGATGATTTTAAACTTTATTTGAGGTATACCGTGCATGATCAAATACTAATAGTAGACCGCACAGTACCCGAGAAAATGTTCAAAGTTCAAACAGTAGACTTGACCCAGCGTTTGATGTTTCATCATATACAGTACACGGTAAAATAATTTTTCCCTCATGTTTTTTTCAGTCAAACAATCATCTACATTCTATGTACATTATTATTTCTTATTTCACTAGCTTTTTAACTACAATCTACAATCTGCAATGACGTGTATGATATAAAAAACATTATTATACTTACATGTACATTTGTATTTTTGAGTATCAATGTAGAATGTAGAGTCTAACGAAAAATAAATAAAGTAAAAGGTCAGTATATCTTTGACCCGATTTGTGATTTGTGTGTCCCCATACATATATGTATTAACAATTCACAAATAATATAAAGTTAAATGGGAAGAATCAATTACTACTGAACGTTTAAATTAAATCTAAATGTATCTTTATTTTCTGCTTCTTCAAATTATTCAATATTCTCATATTTGTTACGAGTGTAATGTGACTGATGGCTGACTATTTACTAAAGTTAGTAGTCAGTCATATAATATGTTATTAGTTATTAGCAGGTATATGTTGGATATTCTCTATAGAATATTTTATAGAGCTTACATAGTAATGCATAGTAATGGGAACTGAGGAAAATTTTCTAATTATTTAGCTTGAATTCCTATCTAAGATATAGATTATAGTTGCATGTATTAAAGAGCAGTACAATGTAGTACATTGAATGTACACTGTTCAGTGTAACCTACATCTGTATTCAGCATACACAAAACGCTAGAGAAAAGTTCAATTGAGCTAATAAATGATATGCAAATTAATTTCCATTTCTATATCTATTCACTGACCAATGATGAGTCATCATTCCGTCAAGTCAATTATCAATCAATTGGCAAGAAAAAAAGACAAAGAAGAGAGAGAGGAGAAAAGAGAGCTCTTTATAGCTTCATGAAGCTACCTATAAAATGAATACAACATTGACTTTTTGACAGTCGCCAATTATGTCATACATTAATTATTAGGGTTATTAACTGTTGTCACAATTCACAGTTGACAGTTGCATTTGCAGAATGGCAGAACAGTAATAATTGCATCTAATATGACAAATTACAGTACTAAAGCTCTTTTGACTCTGAATCCTGAATACAGTCCAATACGTATCGCTCATTAAATTATTAAAAGTACCTTCTTATTTAATAACTAACTATTCAATCACTGTGACCTGTGAACACAATCACTAGGACATACGACAATCAAAAAAATTAAGGCACAAAAGAAAAAGCAGAAACATGTATGTATGACTCCGGAACATATGTAATTTTAACTAACTCACGTGCATTTATGTTTGACATGTGACTTTCTTCTGCCTTTTAAAACTGGTACAGACACAGACAACCTTCACAGCGATTTAAATTTGTTTTATTTAGTTTAGATGAAATATTTGTTTATACACTATTGACTATAGAGACTAGAGATTCATGATTCATGAACATGGTCCTACATCAACATCCAGCATGTTCCAGTTCATATCTAATATCTGGGACAAAGTAGAAAACAAGATACGCAGTGCTCAAGTGCTAGGAGTTAGGCATTAGGCAACGACCAATGGCAGACGTAAAAAAGATGGGATGATAAATAAATTCATGTAGATAATTTCGTATCATTTACAGTCTGCAGTGCAAATTTTATGCACTGCGTCAAATTGTAAAGAGTAAACAGTATGCTGTTGATGTGGTTGATAGTTGATAGTGTACAGTAAAAAGGGGTGTTTATGAAAAGACAGATTTTTTCATGCAAGTAGTTTGTTAAAAAGAAAACGCATAAGAAAAAGAAAGATTGAACAGAAAAGAGACAGCAGCAGCAGCCTTATATATTATAATATTTACAAGCTATTAATAAAATATCTGTGTCACGATCACATGCAAGAACTAAACACATCATAAATAATTGATAATGGTCTAATCACAATTTGACACTTTTATGCTTTAGAGTAAAACGGAACTCTGAATCTGAACATTTAACATTTTACATTTAATCTAAAATTGTATAATGAAAATGGCACAGAAAGAATTTTCTACTGTTTTTATCATAATAATAATTTAATAGTAATAATTGAAAACAAAAGCAGAATAGTCAAGACTCAAAAGACAATAATGAAATGAAAACTTTGGCAATTACAAAATACAAAATACAAAACCTTGCTTCCTAATTAATTGTTTTGCTGTACGTACGATGTTCGTATATATGATACATGGTATAATTTATAGTACACTCAGCCATGTATTTTGTAAACTGTAATACATTATACACAAAGTAGTTTACAAATTATGCTCAACTTGATAGCGCAATCAAAAACAAATTTGTGGAATCAGTAATGAGAAATGAAAATGGGATTGTGGTACTCACCTGGAATTATTTCTAACCCTCTCAACCATTTGTCGGTGGTGTTCAATATCCCTCTTGAGTTTTCTGTGTAGACGACGACAAAGTTTCTTTTGTAGTGTTACTTCTAACGCTGATTTTAAATCAGCATCAATCTCATCCTCACGAATCACCCGGACTGTGACATTTCGTAAATCCACTAATCTATAAAAAAAAAAGCAACAACAACAAGGAATTAAAAACTGACTTTAGATTTAGCTTATTATTATTACATTTCTAGAACAGCTATTCAAATTCGTCAGAATGGGAAAACATAAAACAAGTATTGATAAAATGCTCAACTTGAACTCTGAATGACTCACATTTTAAAATATATTTATAATAAATGAACTTGTAACTCACCCTTCGCTCAGATCAATTGAATCTTTATGCATAGGTTCTTTTGCTTCCGGGTCAAATTCCAAATCCTCCCAGTTGGATTCCAAATTTGATAAGTCGAGATTATGATTATTATTATTATTATTACTAGTTATAGAGTCAAGTTCATCAACATCATCGTCAACATCACTGTAGTCCTCACTGTAGTGCTCATTACTGTTGTGACTAATTTGAGAAATGGATGGAATATTTACTCCAGCTCGTTCAAGTTGTCGATAGAACTTTTTTCGAAACTCATTTGCAGAGCTCCAATCATTTATAATTTCACACTCCACAAGTCTTATTTTCTTGACACTATTTCGACTGTTAACTTTGTAGATGAGCTGGAGAAAATCTGGACCAACGGCGAGTTGACGAAGCATCAAAGCCCACCTTGATTAAAAATATTAATAAAATATTAAAATTACTGTAGACATTCATTTGCATTTGTGTATATTACATATTATGAACTATGAATTATGAAGCACTTGGAAAGGAACTTGGAATAGCACATATTATACCATTTTCTAAATTAAATTCGCAGAAAAAATAATATTCGTGTGCCTATTGTCAAATGTCAATGTGTTGGATAAAAATGTCATTGTTTCGGCAATCAACATTTCAGGTAACAGGTAACGTTGTGCATGTATAAGTATTAGGTATATGCACGTGCACATGTGTTTATTGTTTATACATTATACATAGGTAAGCTAGTGTGTACTTTGATATGAAAATTTTTCAGCTCATATAATATTACGTCTCATGTTTCACAGTACGGTTTCTACTAGAAACTTTCTACACACTACATACCTACATGTGAAATGTTATCGTTTGTAGTCTGTCCTTAGATTTTAGACACATGTGTACATATACAGCATTGAATCATACGATGCACATTGTTGACCTGTAAGTACAATGGAATTACAAAGCAGGACGTCTACATGTGAAATGTAAGCAGCTAGCTGCTTGATGGATAGTACGATATTATTATTAGATATCAGGTGAAAAGGAAGCTGCTTTCAAAGAGTGCATCACCAGATAGAAGAGTAATAATAATAATACGGAAGACAGTCAGACCAGAGGCATGCCATTGGCTATCAACTCCAATGGCGTGAGCCGATTTTTTTTATTCTTCTTGCTTTTCCCATTGTCTACCTTTGAAATTTGACTCGAAGGGATCAGATAGTGAAATAATGATAAAATTATATGCTACATATATTTCTCGCATGCACATGGCGTCATTGAATACTGAATACTCAAATCTCAAATACCAAACACACTGAACTTCCATGAATTCGACAATCGACAATGTACTTAAACACAAATGTTATCATTATTGCAGTTTTAAGTATTATTTAAGTGTGTATCCGAATTTGAACAGAAAAATTCCATGATATCATCAAGTGTATCAAATTGTCAGTGACAACTTGTCACATAATATCAAATATGGCATAATATTGAATATCATGGTATTCTTTAAATTTTGCATACGAGATGATTTAAAATTTTAACTGCCTTTTTATTATATATGTAGTTGTACAGAGCATGAAGAATGAGTTATGAATAGCTTCCAATTTATACGTATAATACATTAGATTTTCCACCACTAAATGTGAATGTCTCATTTACTGTACAGTACAGTAAATCATTTTGCATTTTGCACAGTCTGTGCAAAAAGCAAAATAATTTAATATCATGAAATATAACTGCTATTTTACACTTTTATCTTGTCTATAAATGGTAAATGGTAATGAAATTGGACGTCCGAAAAATAGTAATTTTGTTGATGAAAAATCTCAAATAATGATTGTTGCTAGTTATCACAATTAGTATGAAAGGAATTCTTACTTGTGTTTTCTGTTGACAGAATTTTCTGTGATGGAGGCTTCTCGAAAAACAGTATCTCCAAATTTCATTCGAACTTCATGTTCACCATCAGGAAGATCACCGGTCACAATGTAATTAAGAGAGCTTTTCATATCCGTCTCAGGTGACACGATAGAAAATGACAGAAGGAGAAGAAAACTACTAATTATTCCAAGTAAATGTCTTGATGTTAACTCCATTGTAATTTGTAACTGCCTCACACTTTTAATTATCTATTATCTAACTATGTATTATAATATATTTAATATTTACACACTTATTGATAATATTATACCGATTATTACCAATGATAACAATTTATACTACTGCTACTGCTAATATTATCCTAGATATGCTGTTATTGTTTAGTGTTTAGCTTTTATTTAAATCACTTCACTTTGTAAACGTATAAACTTGGATCGACATTAACTATATAAACTTATCATAGTGTACTAAATAAAGACACAAAGGAAATATAAATGCATGTACAATGTACAAGGTAAAGTTTTTTTCACGAGAAAGTGGACAAAAGTGTATGTGTGTAGAAATGCGAGAGGAACTGGTTGCTTGAGCTCTTTTCTGTTCAACGTTTCATTTGTAACTGAACTGACTCAATTCTCAATTCTTTCATCTCCTTATTTTCTTTCCCACATCACAACAACCAACAGCATAAAAACATCGTATGATACTACATGCACACACTATATATACTTTCTGCGCTTTCCCCTCTTTTCATTGTATACTGTATATATATGCACATACTAAATACTAAAATACATCAAAATACATGAAGTTAGTGGCTGTAATTCTTAGTTACTCAATTAGATATTTAACTACGGTGGGAACCGGGAATCGTGGGAATCGTGTTTTAAATACAATCTAAAATATTACAGCTAAGTTATGTTTTGTAGAACGTATAAGTACTGCGTACATATTTCTGTAGTAAAATGAGCCCATTGCTTAATTTTTATATATTCCTCTTTTTGTCCAGAGTTTAGAGTTGAGTAAAAAAACGGCTCATCTACCTGTACTTTAATGGAAGTTCCAAATCCAAATCCCCTTTGTATTTTTATGATTTACTAACGATGGTCTACACGTACTACGTACGTAGATGGTTTATTGTTGATGACGTAACGATGCAAAAAACATTTTTTATTGAAAAAAAAAGAAAAAGGAAGAAGTAAATGAAAAATGCACAATGCACATCTGTGTGATGTCAATTTGAAAACTGGAAATTGATGCAGTTTTTTTTTTTTACTCGTTTTCTTCATGCTGATAACTAATTGATTGCTGATGTAATAAATATGAGACGAGGAAAGCATGCTACACAAGGGAATGTACTTTTTTCAAGATTTTATTTAAAAACCAATGTTATAATACACTTCCATATTATAATGTTGTATACATATAAAAACAAACTTAAACTAGATTATACTTTTACGTGTATAATATATTATGTTATTATGTATAATATATATTTAATATTTATACTACTGCGTTTACGTTTACGTTTACGTTATTCATCACTTTCATTTCATTCGATCAGTACATGTACACTGCATATTTTATCATGCTAATATATATATCATAATATAATAAATAGAGTAATAATAATATTAATAATATTGTATATATCATCAACATGTTACAAAAACAATAATGGTAATTAGTAAATAATGTATTAATAATTATTTTATTGACGATTAGATACATCAATTTTTTCACCCTCTTTTTAAGTTTGACTATAATATGTACTTTTTTAATCCATAAAACCTCATTTTTCATCATGATATCTTGTACCATTAACATTTATAGTGTAATGTAATATTATACATGTATATAGTTAGCTCACAATTTTGTCTTCTCATTTCCGTTTCAATTTAAATGTTTTTGTCTCCAAAACGTATTACATTACATTATGCATATAATAATAATCATAAAACCCACATAAGTAAATCTGTACTAACATAACGAATATATAAAAAACTGTTAAATATCATACCATACCATTTTACATAATGTATCATTTCACATAATATTGTTTCACCATCCGTCTTAAATACATCGACAAAAAACCAGAGAAGGAAAACAAATGCATGCCTAAAAATATTAATACAATAATATTATATGTGTACACCCAGTTTTTGCAACATACATACAATTTTCTCCAATACACTTTTACGTTAAACGATTAAAAAGTACTCAATACTCAAAATGCACAATCATAATCCTGACACTTAATATAATATTCATTCAGTATAAAATTACAAATGATCTAAAATTTCATTGAAAAATCCATTTCATAACCCCATGTACATAATATATTTAATGTAATGTGTAGCTAGTAAATAACTATAAAACTACTACTTTCTGTGAAAATGTAATGTATAGTTTGTATATTTTCTAGTCCAATTTTTTTCTCTCCAGAACCAAATTTCTAGTATTAATTATACTAAATATGATGAAAAATAGAACTCTCCATTTAAATCAACCTTAGATTTTCAACTCTTTTTCCTACTTGGTTACATATGATGTAATACAAATCTTTAATTTGGTAAATACTTCTACATAATATACGTTATAAAAACTGTACTATGAAATAAAACGGCAAAATATTGAAATTGATCATGAAATTAATTTTCATTCTCAACAATACCCATAATATAACATGTACTGTGTAAAGTGTAAACTGTAAACACATTGATACTTTCTCGTGTACTGTTAGTTTCATTAGTGACGATTACATCTGGAATCTGGATAGTTTATCATAACTAATAACATATTGTATTGTATTTATGTTACATCTATTTTCTTGTCAATAATTCACAATAATTTAATAATCATTCATCTCGATATAGTCATAATGTTATAAGATATTATATTATTACATACTCTCTGAGACTACAATATTTATATTTATTTGTATTTACCGTGTTTGTCTACTAACTACTAACATGTGTCGTGTATCGTGTAGGTGAACTATTTGCCTTACAGCACTTGTAAAATAATGTAGCACACAGTTTATAGTTTAAAGTTAATAAATTTAGTGTAAAACAGAATGATAACCGAAAGATAAATCTGCCAAAAAAATCAGAATAAAAAACCCATTAGACGGTCTAATATGACAAAAATTTTCCCAATTACAATGGATTTGCTTTAAATTATGTAGACTACGACTACATGTGCGGCCTCTCTACAGTCTACAAAAAAAAAGCTGAAAGTGTCCATTAAAAAATTAGTTTTGTGTTGTGTGTATAGTTAGTAATAATTATTAATTTTGCACTATATGTATCCCCTAGAACCAAAATTGTTTATATTTATAGATGTCCATTTTAATATTAAGTACACTCATTATCCCTGTGATTCATCTGTGTGTATAGTGTATTTAGATCTGTTGTCGTTGTTACTATAAAACTTACGACAACGAAGAAGAAGATACATGACATATTATGTATGTTATAGACAGGTTATAGATAGGGGTTTGTATTCTCCTGAATTTTTGTCATGTTGTAAATTGTAGAGCATTGTAGGGAACTAAACAATTCTTTTTTTTTCTTGTCTCTCGCTAGTAGTGAGTCGTTACAGATCATCTAATTATTGGTAATTGGTAATAGAGAGGTATATTATGCTATTTAGTGAGTCTAATATAATATATTATATAGATTTGCATCATAAAAGTTAAAATTTCGACTTGGATTTCGACTTGTACAATGCGATAATATAATACAATGTCTAGTTTATAATGTATTATACATATAATGTCAATATTCAATACATAGGTGTGTTAATAATTTTACTACTTTTCTGTTTAAAAGAGTTTTTTTAACAAGAGTGCTGGTTAATCAATTAAGAAGGTAAAGAGATAGAGAGATAGGTAAGCTTGTATGCATAATGCATAACATACCCCTATTATAAATCTATAGTAAATATAAACTATTTATCATGTAGGTATTTAGTAGGTAATGAATGTGAGGTTAGAGGTTATTCTAGGGTCTAGATTGAAATCACGGCTTTGAAATTATCAACAAGAGTTGGTTTTTTCCTACACATATTTTGTTGTGTTTTTTTTGTAAGTGTTATCACAGAGATAGAGTTATTCCCATTTCTTTTTTTTTTCTTAAGATTATTATTTATAGTTTATAGTATTCAGCACTGTTGCAATAACATGTATTGTTTTGTATCTATTGTATGTTAATATACACTAATTAAAATATTACAAATGATGTAGTACTACGGATAGTACCATCATACATAGGTTATATATTATTATAGGTATATAGGTGAAAGTTAGTGTTCAAAAAAAGCTTTTTTCTAATCCATTAAAGAAATACATACATGTACACATCATGTAATAATAATAGAGTTGAAGAGAGGTTTTTCCTCATGAATTTTTCTCAATTATAGTAATATATTATATATATTATAGGTATATGTATATAGAATAGATCTTATTATGCACTGCATACAGTAAACATATGTATAATATAATGCATGTATTCATAATTCATATTCAATATTTTCCTTGTTAAAATTTTTACACATGTAAATATATATTGTATGGTATTACAATAATAAAATGTTTCATAGATATTATATTATTAGTATGTCACTGTACACAGTAAAAAATGCTCATTGAATTCT
The DNA here is from genome assembly GCA_034698265.1 of Sminthurinus aureus. Taxonomy (NCBI): domain Eukaryota; kingdom Metazoa; phylum Arthropoda; class Collembola; order Symphypleona; family Katiannidae; genus Sminthurinus; species Sminthurinus aureus. Next base: position 11,412 of record JAQGBH010002374.1, on the reverse strand, counting down.
TGATTCAATTTATATTCCAGATGTTTGTCACTCCATACATTTTATAACATACAACATTAGTATTATATTATAATTTATAATAATATAAATACATGCTTTTTCCAGTTATGTATATCATAATTCATAATCTACACCAAAAATTAAAACATCTGTATCATTTTTTCCATTCTTTTGTGATTTGTGATGTTTATGCTTTATATTTTACCAGAGAAAACAGAACCGATGTATAATAATATAAGATTTACATTTATATTTTCTGTATCCTGTCCATTCGTAGTTTCTTCGACGACAAGTTTCGAGTGGGCAATGGAAAATTCACAGTTCAAGTTTTTCTTCTTCTTCAGTGTTTCTCTCCTACAAATTTTGATTCTATATTTGTGTTTTTGACATTTAAAGCACTGTGTATTTAGGTAAACTTATTACGTAATAATTATTATATCATATTTAATTATAGAGAATAGAGTGATACTTCTTTCTTGGCTTGTTTGTTTCTCATATATTTTTCTCTTTCTTTTCGAAGGCGGTCAATTTTTTCCTTTCAAGTTTTCATCAGTTCTTTGCGTCGAGGAATAAAATCAGTACACAAATTAAAATATAATGTAAATAGTAAATACATACTTATGTACGTCTCCATTGCGTTTCGTAATTATTTATTTCATGTTTTTTTTTAAAAGTTATCGATGCGATGATGATTGCCGTCGTTTTAACATTTCATTAAATATTTTATATATTATAATAATATGTTTTTAGTTTTTTGTATATCGTATATAGTTTCTCGCCGAGGATAATTTGTATTTTTTTCTATCGTATGCATTAATGTTTTATATTTTACTATCGTTCGAAATAGTCACTAATCATCACAAAAGTAAACGTTAAAACGAGAGGGAGTATATATATAGTTAACTTGTATATATACGAGAGGGGCAAAAGTCTGTATATATAGTTTGCGTAGATCACTGACGTACACTTTACAGTTCGATGAGAGGTTTAAACAATTAATTATTAAATAATAGCAATCAACTTTAACAATGAAATTAAATATTCGACATTCGATAAAACAACACAACAACTAAAACGACGAAATCATTTATAGAGTTGAAAGTAAAACGCATAAATTATATAGTTATTTGTGCAATACGAAAATCATAAATCATATATAATTGGTATATATATTTAATATGGGTATTTTTCCGCTTTTCCATTTCTCTTCTTCTGTTTTCTTCTCCTTTCTCTTAAGTACTTGCGATTATTATTGACTTGACTTGATGATTATCAATGTTTAATGTGAATGCATTTTATTATCATGTAACATAATGTCTCTTTTTCAGTGTTTTCGAATGAATGTTATTGTACCTTTTCTCCGACACCTTTGACAACTTTCCCCAGTCCTTTCTCTTTCAATTCTTTTTACTGTCCACTCTTCAAATTCTTCTAATTGTACCGTTTCACAATAACAATAATAATAATTATTATTGTTAGTATTATGTATATATGTTTTACATTTATATAGCATGTAGTATACAATTAGTTAATCAGGTTTAGTATCTCCACGTACATAAACTAAAGTTAAGAAGTAGTAGAATTTTCTTTAAAGTCTTAATTTCTTTTGCAAATATCAAATATTTTAAAGAGATATTAAACATATACTATGTAACTAAAGTTGAAAATCATATAATAAGTAATAAGAGATGAAATAAAATGAGTATAGTCTCCCGAATCCTATCATCTAATACTTATTTTATAATTAATAGTGTGTGCGATACACTTTTATAGTCATTTCCTTTTATAGTCACTTGAATGGATTCAAATACGTAATATATAACATACAATATACTTGTATTATTTTATGTCGCATTTACATAAAACTCATAGATAAATGAACAAACAAAACGAATCAGTATAAAGTATAAAGCAACGGTTAATCACATGCAGAGAGAGAGGTATATCTTTTATGGTTCCATTCATAGTAAAAATAATCATTGTACTAAAATAATATTTAAATAGTAGGAGGATCATTAAAAAATTAAAAGTTAGATTATAAAGATATAATATATTGTAGATTTCAGATTTCTATTGGGCACAAATTTAAATTTAACATTTAAATGTTTATTTTTGTCCTTTAGAAGACAATAATAATATGTATTATATATATATTATATTATATAACTATAGATATACTAAATGTATCATTTGTAATTTATAACTTATAACATATTATTAATCATCATATAGAAAAAACTGAGAACGAACGAGAGTGAGGCAAAGAATGAGAGATCAATCAGTTTGTGTATGTGTGTTTTTGTGTGTGTATGGTACATTTTACCACCACCAGTTTTTTTATCATTGTGATCACGATGATCATCAAAATGACACACCGTGTGGACAGAATAAGTTTTCTTCGATTGCATATATATATATCATTGAGTTTGTGTTTGTTTATTTGTTTGGTTGGTTGGTTGGTTGGTGTCGAGTTGAAATGGCAAAAGGTCACAAAACCACATAGGTATTCATAATAGTATATTTATTATACAAGTACTTGATGAGAAGAAGAGAGAAAAGTCTTCTTACTTCTGACTGTTGACTGTATTTATGATGAAAAGAATGAGAGAACAAACACATTATCGATGAAAGGTGGGAACTGAGAACTACAAAGAGGATGAACATGGTGATGAGCATAAAATTTTACTCTCATCATCACATCATCACCACCTCCACCTTGTTCTTTGATCTGATCTTGATTCTTGATTTGATGGTTAAAAATAGATGAAGAGGAGTTTTCTTTGTATTTTCTACAGACTATTATTATCATCATCTTCATCATCAATCATGGTTTGTGTCTTTGTTATCGATATACATATCCTTTTTTGATGTTGAAAGTGGTCCGGATTTGCCAAATTCGTCGACATTATGTAGAATCCCATTGATTTTCTTTTACCTACAAAATACGGTAAACGATAACAGTTTTTATTACTTGTGATTTATAACTCATTCATTATTCAATGTTTAAAGTGTAGTGTTTAGTATTTTGTATCCGTTTTGGCATAGATTTATGGATTTTTGGAATAAATAATGAGAAGATTATTATTTGATGGACTAAGGACGTACCATATGCGCTAGCTCAATAATATACTTGCCCTCTTTGTACTTTTGACTAGATTCAAAGGCGTGCTCATATTTCCAACCCAAAGTTGTACGACAGCATTCACAATAAATATCGGCGACGGCATGAAGTCCGGTTAGAAGAACTCTTTCTTCTGCTGGACCACAACCAACATTCACCCTGTTAAAGAAAATTATGTTCAATAAATTAAAAATTAAACAGCTCATTACAATATTTATACATTTAATACTGAAGTTTTTATACTATATATATATGACATAACTTGCAATATTCATCGATAATAAATATAAATATTTAAAATACAAATCAACTTACACAGAATTAAAAAGGTAGGCTCGTCCTTGGCTTCCTTGAAATGACTACATGGAGAAAAACAAAAACAAATATTCACAATTAATCTGAAACCTAGTTATCATTTAAAAGTTTACATTATTTTCTCCAACGGATAATATTTGCAATCTGTCCATTTTATAGATTTATTAGTAAATATTCCAGGGTGTAAAATTATTCTATTTTTTCTTCAAAACTTCATTAACCATATTAATACTAATGATTGTGTTTTATCATTTGAAATGATTCATTTCTAATGTGTCGCTGTCCTAAGTATGTAATATGTTTACTGTTTACTGAATTATTCACCATTTGAGTTCATTAATTACACTAGTTTCTTCCCTATTTGCTGTCAGTTGCATAAAGCTGTGCCATGTACCATGCACCATGCACATTATACATATATTATCTCGCCTATAGACTGTAATGTACGTGCATAGTTACAACTTTCAAAGAAAGGTAAGGAGAAGGATGGACAGAGACCGAGAAAGAGAGAGAGAGAAAAGGCATACAAATATATTACTTGCATGAAAATCGATTCCCTTTGCCCTTGAAAATCCCATCCGAATCATGTACAACGACTATCAAGAAGAAAGCAAAAAAGATGAAGTAGTGAAGTAGTACCAGCAAATGGATGAAAATGTAGACAAGAGAGACCAAGTTACCATTTCCCGTTTTCTAACCAAATGTCGATGGTGCAGTTTACCAATGTATTACACATTATGCATCATGGATTATATACACAACTTCCGTTCAAACTATCGTCATTCGTCACTCCACTCAACAGTCTTGTACATGATACATGATACATTCAAAGTAGAGTAGGAAATATTAAATCTCCCCCTTTGAAAAATAGAATGGAGAAACAAAGAACAAAGCAGAAGAATGATAAAAGGGGAACAAAATTGCTTCCGACAATGTATCAAGTAACATATTATGTATCTATCTAAAACCTAAAACATATGGAAAAATATAGAATGATCAACCTTGTGGAAAACCATCCCTTGAATATTGATGATGCATAAAAAATAAAAAACTGTTACATACTTATTGTATGATGTATGATATACAACTCATCACAAAGTTCTAATTCTAATTCTTTCTTTTGTGTCATATCACAGTTTAGTTCACTCTTACTTTGACGTCTTTAAGTTATTTTATAGTAACATATACAGAGTACAGATCTGAAATAATCATAGGACGTTTTTAGAGTATCTGTAATAATAATTTCCCTTTCTTCTGATCTTCCAATCCATAACACACACACTATTATTACTGATTCAAGATTCAAGATTGATTCAAGTATCAGTATTATTCATGGGCAGACTGCTCTCTCTCTCTCTCATGTAAAAAAAGAAAAAGTTGGAAGTTGAATGGTTTTCTCCGGTTCTCTCTTTCTCTCATTGAAAAACTTTTCTTTGTTCCATCTTTCTTTCTTCCTCTTTCCTCGTTTATTGATTCTATTACAATACACATATTTTGTGTCGTTTGTAGTGAGTATGCAGTGAGTTTGTAATATGTACTTTGCACATTTATAGAGTCAATAGTCAATAATATAATATATAATATATTATAGTCTATAGGATTGAAATCCATGTTTCTGCAACTAATTGCAGGTTTGCATGTGTCTATAGTCTATACACTATACGTACATGTTGCATATTTTATGTTGTAGGCATGTGGATTGTGGATTGTGAATAGACGAGTAGAGTGAGAGAAAGGAGGAAAGAATGTATAATACAAGATTTATTGTAGAGAGTAGAGAGTGAGCAATGAACAATCCACAATCCACTGAACCCACATTAGATTTATAAGTGTAAAGTACAAACTACAAACTGTTCACTGTATGTTGTACATTGCACATACTACAGAGGTAGTGTCTCATCCTACGTATTTCCACACATTTATACATTTGGAGTTTGCAGGTATAAATGTGCATACTTTTGCCAATACCAAACTACAAACTAGAAACTGCGAATTCTTTAGTACCTCGGAACTCGGAATACTAGAATCTAGAATAAATATATATAGCAAAATAAATGACGAACGCCGACATTAATAATAATCTTGAGCAAAAATCTTGAAATTTTTTCTCCTGAATTATTCACATTGAATGAATGTGGAAGGGCAAATTTTCTTTTTCCTCATGAATATACTTACACAGGAGTGTACATAGAGGAAATGGTAGACGTAAAACACATGTATCTTGCATGTTTGTATGCATTTTTACTCTTCTTCACTTTTCATCGATTCTCTTTCACTTTTTGGAATTTTGGATGACGAAAATCAAATACATAATACATACATACCATCTGTCATGTTTTCTTGTCCCATACGCCATACTTACATTTCTCCGTTTTGCCGTTGTCCTAATAATATGATTTCGCAAGTTTTATGCCTGTCTCTGTTTGCGTCTAGTCAATAGTCTACAAGGGACATGGTATTAGAAATTTCATTGATCGATCTGTGCAATTTTCAAATTAACTACAGTCTACAGTCCTGTCTGAACTTGAATTAAATGAGATCAGCTACATCATTTCACACATGTATACGACATACGTCAAGTTAACCAACATACCCAACATTTTTGTCGTTCACGGAGGTAAATGATAAATGTAGAGTACAGAGTACAGAGTACAGAGTAGAGACACATGAAGCATGGAAAATGGAAGAGAGACGTTTTCACTTTCCTAGTATTTTCATGCAATATGCAATATGCAATGCACAAAAGTATTGCAAAATCCACGGTCGTCTGTCGTCTGTGATTGCGTTTTCTTTCCCGTTTTGTCTCTTACATGAACTATCAATTTTGTGAACTGTACACTATACAATGTACATATTGTACATGTACAACATATTATTATTTCACATAAACTTGTCTGGCACTGAAATTTTCTAATGGTCATTGTACTAGGATTTGATTTCGAAATTTCTTTCATTTTATATTTCATGTAGACATGTATACGAAAATACTCGGAGCACTTGGAACTTGGAACTAGGAATTTCTCATTGACATTCTTCCATGGTCAATGCTCAACGCTCATTTGTTCAGTGAAAGGGAAAGACAAAACCTAAAAAGTAAAAACTTGTTCGTTGTACGTTGTACAACATACAATATCCTACGGCATGCAGCCTACAGACTGCACAGTTCACGGTCCGATTTAATAGGTGTATGTACTTGTCAAAAAGTGCTTTGTACTTTCTTCATGACGCAACTGATTCGAGTACCTTTCTCCTTTCTCCCAACTCTTTCTCTACTGCCTACTTGCTACTCATGACCACAGCAAACTCAATATCTATACGCAGTATGTAGCATGTACTCAACCAGTAACCAACGAGACACATTTCCACAGTATACAACCAGCCAAAGTCTGTATAAATGAAACGCATATATATCTACGTACTACCTACTACCTACATGGCTTCCACTTTCCATCGCATCGAATTGTGGAAATCAATACACTTTATACTTTCCATAAGTAATCCATAAGCCATAAACCGTAAACCCTGCTTTATAAAAATGTGGACAATGGACTGGATGTAAAAGACCAACTCTAAAAACTATTTAGCACATAATATAAAATATAAAGTAATTGTGGCTGTACATTCTTTATAAAAAATAATCTGTCCAGTATCACGAACAAGAAAAAGGCGAATTTTCATTGATTGGAACGTGGAAACCATTAGAAATAATTATGAACAACTTCAAATTCTAACAGATGTTCCAATTTTCCATGCATTCCCAATTCCTAATCATACTTATAATATTATATGTATAATCATACCTACATATATAATATTTACGGGCATATAAGTGAGAAATCTGAAAACGGAAACTGGAACCACTCTTCCATTAACTCTATACGTGATGTAACAAAACGATGCTAATAATGTGAGCATTTCATCATAATATCGTTATTGATTTTTAAAATAAACATAGGGAACTCTAAAAAGACGTCAAAAATGTGCAGTGCTAATTTCTCTACTAAAATTGAAATGTAAGTACTCAGTACTCTACTATGTATAACGACTAGTTATTAATGACTGATGACTGATGATAATATTACCTGTCAACTAACAATGTTGTAAAAACCATAGAAAATAGAAACCATGGTTTTAAATTGAATCATTATGATTAAAGATTTTTAAAACTAAAAAGTCCATATAATATGTGTCTGTTTACCTTAGAGATGAGTTCATCATGATTTGCCAGATGAGCTCGACAATGAACGCAGGAATAGAAGCGATGGCAATTAGCCAAATACGCTTGAAACGTCTTCACCATTGTTGCACCGTTGTTGTAGATGACCCCTTTAAAAACAGGAAAATTTAATTATATTCTCAATTTCTCCGTACTCCATACTCAACTCAATACTCAATAAATAATAATGTGATGATGATGCCAGTTTAAAGTATGTAAGAATATTTTATTTTAATTACCCGCAGGAGGGTGCCGAAAATGTTGACCTACTGCCGCCAGTGCTGAAATAAAAACAACAAACAGATAATAAATTTAAAGCCATTCCCGAATTTTTGCGTTTCATATTTCATATTACGTGTTACGAAATTCTCCAAATTATTTTACCATACACATTATACATTTTGTTTCAAGTCTACCAATGCAAAGAAAGTGACATAAAAAATAAGAGCGTAAAGTAAATTTACAACTCAATGGTAAGGTATAAAGGAAGTACAGAAAATGGAGTGATACTTGAAACTGATAATTGATAATAATAATTACCATAATTCCTACTTAGAGTCCATTGCATTTATTACACACTTCTTTACTTATGTACATTGTACATGTAGTTCATAATTCATAATTCATGATGTATTTTATATCGTGTTGATTGCTCATCAGTGTATTTACATAATACTTATGGCTTAGCTACAGTCTACAGTAAAATAAAGCATAACCTAAATTGAGGGTTAGGGCTATTCCTTTACCTTTACCTTGATTTCCCTGACACACTCAAAATATTATTTATATCCCCCTTTGCAAAATGTGCATATTCAGTTGAACTTGGCAAACAAAAGGAATAACAAAAGTTCATGATATGTACTTACATAAACAATCATGCATTGTAGCTATTTATATAAAAGTCATGTGTACCGTGTATAATATTAGAACAGAGATAATACTCTACTATTTAGTAATAATATTGTCTATTTTTCTATTTTTTCTCTCTTGTCATACATGTAATCTCTCTTGAAATTAATCGTGTGAGAGGGTTCAAGAGTGAACTTGTCCCTTTCAATGTCAGCCAGGAACAACAACGTTTGGCAGTTGCCAAAAAAAGAAAAGTATTTTATATTTTATTTTTTGATACACATAGATTTCTCCTCCGTCAAACATAGTACATAATAATAATAATGATAATAATAGTACAGAAAGAGAGAGAGAGAGTCGTGCGGGCCCTCCAGGTTCAGTAAAGATCTAGTCGTACATATTTTATCGTAGTATAAAAATTCCTCCACAACATAAACTAATATAGAAAAAAAATAAAGAAAAAGCTTTCTTTCCTGTTATATGTTGTATTTGCAATAATGTACATAATATTATACTTTTAAAATATAAATGTGCATCCAAGTTCACATGAACAAGCAAAAAAGAGTAAAACTACTCATTCCTTTCAACTTTCAACTGTTAGTTATTGGCTATTACCATTGTGTTATTATTGCGAGAACGGTAATATCACATGCTACCTGAAATTCTGACATTTAACATGACTTCAAACTGTACAAGTACAGTATACAGATACTGGATAAGAGATAAGATGCATGAACAATGCATAATGTTAAATAATATTAAATATACTTACTTAAAATTGCACCGGCAAAGCCAGTGCAGTTCTGAGGGAAAATAAATCGAAGAGGAGAATTTCCTGTTGATTTGACCACTATCGTTAGTCTATAGATTCTTGATTCTTGACAATCTCTGTTTCCCACAGTTTTAATCCTTTGAAAAATTCACATCCGAATTCACCACACACGCTCTGCTTCAACAATCTAGAAAATAAATAAAGATAAAAAAAAGATATTATGGTACAATAATATTATTTCTATTACTTCACTACTGACTTTATTATATATTATTCACCGTCACAAAAGTTAAAATTACTTTTTGAAATGTCATGAGTTGACACAGCACTGATAATATTATTGCTTTCTGTTTTGTGTTTAGTCTGTGCTCGGTGCACTTACTATACTTAAACACTAAACACAGTATACAGTTTTATATCTTTATATGCACATAAAACGTAATACTGCTGATTCTTCTACTTAACTTGAAGCTTCTAACTTCGAACTCCATACTCCATGTTCTGTATTATGTAAGCGTAGTATCAAATATACTAAAAAAAAATAGTATTATATTATACCTAGTGCATAAAGTGAATAAAGAACTATAGAATGAGAGATGATGATTCGAGACAGGGCATTGAGCTTTTTTCAGTTAGGACCTTTAACCTTTTCTTGTTCATTTTCCCCTTCATAATATTATTATTTATTATGCCTCATTTTTCAGTCATTAAATTTTCTACGTTTATATAATAGCTGAGCAAAAAAGGTGCAGGAAATTCATAGTCAATCGGAAATTCTCTGTTTCTTTATTTAACAATCAGAGAAGAGATATTATATTATTACATCTATTATCATAACAAATATTCTTTGTTGATGAACATGAAACAGCTCTTTGATGAATAAGTGGATTTTACAGTATATCTGTAGGTAACATATCATACATCATATTGTACTCTCATGTATCGTATTATTCCATTCATATTATTAGTATCCAAGAACGGAATAAACTGCGGGTTTTTGTTTGGAAAAATTCACCATTAAATACTAAGTATAAATGTGTGTAAAGTTTAAAGTTCATTGTTTATTCCATTTTCTAGTCCGGTCCTATGAGAGAAAAATGGGTTAAAAAAGATGGAGTAAATAGTTTGCATGACAGAATTCATAATGCATAATACATTTTGTAAAATGTACAGCAGGTAGACGTGTAAGTAAGTACATAAAGATTAGTCAATTTCTGCGAATTTCCTGGATGAACTAACAGTAACAGTTACTGAGTAAGTGAGTTAGTGAACCGTTCGTAAAAAAAGACAATGCTATCAATGCAAATAATACTGCATGTCCGCCATATATACATCAAACATAATAATAATATGTATTTACCTAAACATACAAACTGCAAATTTATGAATGTACCTCTCTTTTTTGCGTTCGTTTATCGTTTAAAAGTTTAACTGCTGAAAATGAGAACGAGACAAACACTGCACCTGTTCTATTATTTATTATGGATCATTGTACTTCATATTTTGTTTAGTATTTTCCTGTTGTATTTATCACCAGCTTGGATTTTGGATACAGAATACAGATACTATACACAATATAGAACGTAACACAACAAATGTTACAATTTACTATAAAACAATTCACGGTGCTACCGCACATAATAAATAGTAATTAATAAATAGAAGTACGACATAGCAGTCAAGTATTTATAGCACACTTAAACCTTAAACTCTTCAGTTCAAAATTTAGAAAAGGCAAAATTGCCAATAAAATTAAACATTTTGATTTTGATTTTTGAGGCAAGTTGTTTTGCAACTGATTCAAATTTTTAAAATATCTGCACTAGCACATTGTGTACTGTCAAATAGAATAAATAGCATACAACATTAAATGCATAATAAATAATAAATAGCAGTGATTTCATACTTAAATAAATGCATAATACATACATGTGCGATGAGGATAATTAATAATTATGATTACAACCCTCCAGTTGACATTTGACGAATGAGACTTTCCAGCCGGCTTTTACTTTAAAGACATACTTTAATTTTTGTTGCCCTCCTAATTTTTTCATGCTGACCTCGTTCTCGTTGAACATGCTCAATAAATGTACTACAATTATATCAGATATAAGTATTATTATCACGATGGTGCTC